>JAUNZM010001931.1:0-22146 GCA_033459285.1 Clamator glandarius | reverse complement strand
TTCTAGAGTCACCCAGGACCATTATAAAGGCACCCAGACCCTTCTAGAGCCCCCCAGGACCCTTCTAAAAGACCCAGACCCTTCTAGAGACCCCCAGGACCATTCTGAAAGCCCCCAGACCATTCTAGAGCCCCCCAGGACCCTTCTAAAAGCCCCCAGAACCTTCTAGAGCACCCCAGGACCCTTCTGAAAGACCCCAGAACATTCTAGAGCCCCCCAGGACCCTTCTAAAATCCCCCAGACCCTTCTAGAGCATCCGAGGACCCTTCTAAAAGCACCCAGACCCTTCTAGAGCATCCCAGGACCCTTCTAAAAGCCCCCAGACCCTTCTAGAGGCCCCTAGGACCCTTCTAAAACCCCCCAGAACCCTCTAGAGCCACCCAGGACTCTTCTAAAAGCCCCCAGACTCTTCTAGAGCCTCCCAGGACCCTTCTAAAAGCACCCAGACACTTCTAGAGCACCCCAATACCATTCTAAAGGCCCCCAGACCTTTCTAGACCCTCCCCGGATCATTCTAAAAGCCCCCAGACCCTTGAAGAGCCCCCCAGGATCATTCTAAAAGACCCCAGACCCTTCTAGAGCCCCCTAGGACCCATCTAAAAGCCCCCAGACCCTTCTAGAGGCCCCTAGGACCCTTCTAAAAGACCCCAGACCCTTCTAGACCCTCCCCGGATCCTTCGAAAAGACCCCAGACCCTTCTAGAGTCCCCCAGGATCATTCTAAAAGCCCCCAGACCCTTCTAGAGGCCCCCAGGAACCTTCTAAAAGCCCCCAGACCATTCTAGAGCCCCCCAGGACCCTTCTAAAGGCCCCCAGACCCTTCTAGACCCTCCCCGGATCATTCTAAAAGCACCCAGATTCTTCTAGAGCCTCCCAGGACCCTTCTAATAGCCCCCCGACGTTTCTAGACCCTCCCCGGATCCTTCTAAATGAACCCAGACCTTTCTAGGGCCCCCCAGAACCCCTCTAAAAGCCTCCAGACCCTTGTAGAGCCCCCCAGACCCGTCTAAAAGCGCCCAGACCCTTCTAGACCCTCCCCTGATCATTCTAAAAGACCCCAGACCCTTCTAAAACCTCCCAAGACTATTCTAAAAGAACCCAGACCCTTCTAGACCCTCCCCGGATTATTCTAAAAGCCCCCAGACCCTTCTAGAGCCCCCCAAGACCCTTCTAAAAGCCTCCAGACCCTTCTAGAGCCCCCCCGAACCACTCTAATAGTTCTCAGACCCTTCTAGAGGCCCCCAGGACCCTTCTATAAGTCCCCAGACCCTTCTAGAGAACCCCAGGAACATTCTAAAAGCCCCCAGACCATTCTAGAGCCTCCCAGGAGCCTTCTAAAAACCCCCCAGACCCTTCTAGAGATCCCCCGGACCACTCTAATAGATCCCAGACCCTTCTAGAGGCCCCCAGGATACCTTCTAAAAGCCCCCAGACCATTCTAGAGCCCCCCAGGACCCTTCTAAAGGCCACCCAGACCCCTTCTAGACCCTCCCCGGATCATTCTAAAAGCACCCAGATTCTTCTAGAGCCTCCCAGGACCCTTCTAATAGCCCCCCGACGTTTCTAGACCCTCCCCGGATCCTTCTAAATGAACCCAGACCTTTCTAGGGCCCCCCAGAACCCCTCTAAAAGCCTCCAGACCCCTTGTAGAGCCCCCTAGGACCCGTCTAAAAGCGCCCAGAACCCTTCTAGACCCTCCCCTGATCATTCTAAAAGACCCCAGACCCTTCTAAAACCTCCCAAGACTATTCTAAAAGAACCCAGACCCTTCTAGACCCTCCCCGGATTATTCTAAAAGCCCCCAGACCCTTCTAGAGCCCCCCAAGACCCTTCTAAAAGCCTCCAGGACCCTTCTAGAGCATCCCCCGAACCACTCTAATAGTTCTCAGACCCTTCTAGAGGCCCCCCAGGACCCTTCTATAAGTCCCCAGACCCTTCTAGAGAACCCCAGGAACTTTCTAAAAGCACCCAGGACCATTCTAGAGCCTCCCAGGAGCCTTCTAAAAACCCCCAGACCCTTCTAGAGCCCCCCCGGACCACTCTAATAGATCCCAGACCCTTCTAGAGGCCCCCAGGATACTTCTAAATGCCCCCAGACCCTTCTAGAGAACACCGGGACCCTTCTAAAAGCCCCCAGACCCCTCTAGAGCCCCCCAGGACCCTTCTAAAAGCCCCCCAGAACCTTCTAGACCCTCCCCGGATCATTCTAAAAGCCCCCAGACCCTTCTAGAGACCCCCATGACCCTTCTAAAAGCACTCAGACCCTTCTAGAGGGCCCCAGGACCCTTCTAAAAAGCACCCAGACCCTTCTAGAGCCTCCCAGGACCCTTCTAAAAGCCCCCAGACCCCTTCTAGACCCCCCCAGGACCCTTCTAAAAGCCCCCAGACCCTTCTAGAGCCCACCAGGACCCTTCTGAAAGGCCGCAGACACATCTAGACACTCCCCGGATCTTTCTAAAAGACCCCAGACACTTCTAGAGATCCCCAGGAGCATTCTAAAAGCCCCCAGACCCTTCTAGAGCACTCCAGGACCCTTCTAAAAGCCCCCAGAAAATTCTAGAGCCCACCAGGGCCCCTCTTAAGGCACCCCGTCCCTTCTAGGACACCCCAGGACAATTCTTAAAGTCCCCAGACCCTTCTAGAGCACACCAGGACCCTTCTAAAAGCCCCCAGAGCCTTCTAGAGCCCCCCCGGACCCTTCTAAAAGCCTCCAGACCCTTCTAGAGGACCCCTGGACCCTTCTGAAAGCCCCCAGAACCTTCTAGAGCATCCCAGGACAGTTCTAAAAGCCCCCAGACCCTTCTAGAGCATCCCAGGACAGTTCTAAAAGCCCCCAGACCCTTTTAGAGCCTCCCAGGACCCTTCTAAAAGCTCCCAGACCCTTCTAGAGACACCCAGGACCCTTCTAAAAGCCCCCAGACCCTTCTAGAGCCACCCAGGACGCTTCTAAAAGACCCCAGACCCTTCTAGAGACCTCCAGGACCCTTCTAAAAGCCCCCAGACCCTTCTAGAGCCCCCCAGGACCCTTCTAAAAGACCCCAGACCCTTCTAGAGCACCCCAGGACCCTTCTAAAAGCTCCCAGAGCTTTCTAGATGCCCCCAGGATCCTTCTAAAAGCCCCCAGACTCTTCTAGATACTCCCAGGACCCTTCTAAAAGCCCCCAGACCATTCTAAAGCCACCCAGGACCCTTCTAAAAGCCCCCAGACCCTTCTAGAGCCTCCCAGGACCCTTCTAAAAGCACCCAGACCATTCTAGAGCAACCCAGGACCCTTCTAAAAGCCCCCAGACCCTTCTAGAGCCTACCAGGACCTTTCTACAAGCCCCCAGACCCTTCTAGAGCCAGCAAGGACCCTTCTAAAAGACCCCAGACCCTTCTAGAGGCCCCCAGGACCCTTCTAAAAGCCACCAGACCCTTCTAGACCCCCCCCAGGACCATTCTACAAGCCCCCAGACCCTTCTAGAGCCCCCCAGGACCCTTCTACAAGCCCCCAGACCAATCTAGATCCACCCAGGACCCTTCTAAAAGCCCCCAGACCCTTCTAGAGGCCCCCAGGACTCGTCTAAAAGCCTCTAGACCCTTCTAGAGCCCCCCAGGACCTTTCTAAAAGCACCCAGACCCTTCTAGAGGCTTCCCGGTCCCTTATAAAAGCACCCAGACCCTTCTAGAGCCTCCCAAGACCCTTCTAAAGGCACCCAGACCCTTCTAGAGCCACCCAGGACCCTTCTAAAAGCGCCCAGACCCTTCTAGAAACTCCCAGGACCCTTCTGAAAGCCCCCAGAACCTTCTAGAGCCCTCCAGGACCCTTCTAAAAGCACCCAGACCCTTCTAGAGCATCCGAGGACCCTTCTAAAATTCCCCAGACAATTCTAGAGCACCCCAGGACACATCTAAAAGCCCCCAGACCCTTCTAGAGCCCCACCGGACGCTTCTAAAAGCACCCAGACCCTTCTAGAGCCACCCAGGACCCTTCTAAAAGCACCCAGAACCTTCTAGAGCCCCCCAGGACCCATCTACAAGCCCCCAGACCCTTCTAGAGCATCCAAGGACCCTTCTAAAAGCCCCCAGACCCATCTAGATCCTCCCAGGACCTTTCTAAAAGCCCCCAGACCCTTCTAGAGCCTCCCAGGACCCTTCTAAAAGCCCCAAGACCATTCTAGAGCACCCCAGGACCATTCTAAAAGCCCCCAGACCCTTCTAGAGCCACCCAGGACCCTTCTGAAAGCCAGCAGAACATTCTAGAGTCACCCAGGACCATTATAAAGGCACCCAGACCCTTCTAGAGCCCCCCAGGACCCTTCTAAAAGACCCAGACCCTTCTAGAGACCCCCAGGACCATTCTGAAAGCCCCCAGACCATTCTAGAGCCCCCCAGGACCCTTCTAAAAGCCCCCAGAACCTTCTAGAGCACCCCAGGACCCTTCTGAAAGACCCCAGAACATTCTAGAGCCCCCCAGGACCCTTCTAAAATCCCCCAGACCCTTCTAGAGCATCCGAGGACCCTTCTAAAAGCACCCAGACCCTTCTAGAGCATCCCAGGACCCTTCTAAAAGCCCCCAGACCCTTCTAGAGGCCCCTAGGACCCTTCTAAAACCCCCCAGAACCCTCTAGAGCCACCCAGGACTCTTCTAAAAGCCCCCAGACTCTTCTAGAGCCTCCCAGGACCCTTCTAAAAGCACCCAGACACTTCTAGAGCACCCCAATACCATTCTAAAGGCCCCCAGACCTTTCTAGACCCTCCCCGGATCATTCTAAAAGCCCCCAGACCCTTGAAGAGCCCCCCAGGATCATTCTAAAAGACCCCAGACCCTTCTAGAGCCCCCTAGGACCCATCTAAAAGCCCCCAGACCCTTCTAGAGGCCCCTAGGACCCTTCTAAAAGACCCCAGACCCTTCTAGACCCTCCCCGGATCCTTCGAAAAGACCCCAGACCCTTCTAGAGTCCCCCAGGATCATTCTAAAAGCCCCCAGACCCTTCTAGAGGCCCCCAGGAACCTTCTAAAAGCCCCCAGACCATTCTAGAGCCCCCCAGGACCCTTCTAAAGGCCCCCAGACCCTTCTAGACCCTCCCCGGATCATTCTAAAAGCACCCAGATTCTTCTAGAGCCTCCCAGGACCCTTCTAATAGCCCCCCGACGTTTCTAGACCCTCCCCGGATCCTTCTAAATGAACCCAGACCTTTCTAGGGCCCCCCAGAACCCCTCTAAAAGCCTCCAGACCCTTGTAGAGCCCCCTAGGACCCATCTAAAAGCGCCCAGACCCTTCTAGACCCTCCCCTGATCATTCTAAAAGACCCCAGACCCTTCTAAAACCTCCCAAGACTATTCTAAAAGAACCCAGACCCTTCTAGACCCTCCCCGGATTATTCTAAAAGCCCCCAGACCCTTCTAGAGCCCCCCAAGACCCTTCTAAAAGCCTCCAGACCCTTCTAGAGCCCCCCCGAACCACTCTAATAGTTCTCAGACCCTTCTAGAGGCCCCCAGGACCCTTCTATAAGTCCCCAGACCCTTCTAGAGAACCCCAGGAACATTCTAAAAGCCCCCAGACCATTCTAGAGCCTCCCAGGAGCCTTCTAAAAACCCCCAGACCCTTCTAGAGATCCCCCGGACCACTCTAATAGATCCCAGACCCTTCTAGAGGCCCCCAGGATACTTCTAAATGCCCCCAGACCCTTCTAGAGAACACCGGGACCCTTCTAAAAGCCCCCAGACCCCTCTAGAGCCCCCCAGGACCCTTCTAAAAGCCCCCAGAACCTTCTAGACCCTCCCCGGATCATTCTAAAAGCCCCCAGACCCTTCTAGAGACCCCCATGACCCTTCTAAAAGCACTCAGACCCTTCTAGAGGGCCCCAGGACCCTTCTAAAAGCACCCAGACCCTTCTAGAGCCTCCCAGGACCCTTCTAAAAGGCCCCAGACCCTTCTAGACCCCCCCAGGACCCTTCTAAAAGCCCCCAGACCCTTCTAGAGCCCCCCAGGACCCTTCTGAAAGGCCGCAGACACATCTAGACACTCCCCGGATCTTTCTAAAAGACCCCAGACACTTCTAGAGATCCCCAGGAGCATTCTAAAAGCCCCCAGACCCTTCTAGAGCACTCCAGGACCCTTCTAAAAGCCCCCAGAAAATTCTAGAGCCACCCAGGGCCCCTCTTAAGGCACCCCGTCCCTTCTAGGACACCCCAGGACCTTCTTAAAGTCCCCAGACCCTTCTAGAGCACCCCAGGACCCTTCAAAAAGCCCCCAGACCCTTCTAGAGCCCCCCCGGACCCTTCTAAAAGCCTCCAGACCCTTCTAGAGGACCCCTGGACCCTTCTGAAAGCCCCCAGAACCTTCTAGAGCATCCCAGGACAGTTCTAAAAGCCCCCAGACCCTTCTAGAGCATCCCAGGACAGTTCTAAAAGCCCCCAGACCCTTTTAGAGCCTCCCAGGACCCTTCTAAAAGCTCCCAGACCCTTCTAGAGACACCCAGGACCCTTCTAAAAGCCCCCAGACCCTTCTAGAGCCACCCAGGACGCTTCTAAAAGACCCCAGACCCTTCTAGAGACCTCCAGGACCCTTCTAAAAGACCCCAGACCCTTCTAGAGCCCCCCAGGACCCTTCTAAAAGACCCCAGACCCTTCTAGAGCACCCCAGGACCCTTCTAAAAGCTCCCAGAGCTTTCTAGATGCCCCCAGGACCCGTCTAAAAGACCCCAGACCATTCTAGAGCCCCCCCGGACCCTTCTAAAAGCCTCCAGACCCTTCTAGAGGCTCCCTGGACCTTTCTGAAAGCACCCAGAACTTTCTAGAGCCCCCCAGGACCCTTCTAAAAGCACCCAGACCCTTCTAGAGCATCCCAGGACCATTCTAAAAGCCCCCAGACCCTTCTAGGGCCTCCCAGGATCCTTCTAAAAGCCCCCAGACTCTTCTAGATACTCCCAGGACCCTTCTAAAAGCCCCCAGACCCTTCTAGAGCCTCCCAGGACCCTTCTAAAAGCACCCAGACCATTCTAGAGCAACCCAGGACCCTTCTAAAAGCCCCCAGACCCTTCTAGAGCCTACCAGGACCTTTCTACAAGCCCCCAGACCCTTCTAGAGCCAGCAAGGACCCTTCTAAAAGACCCCAGACCCTTCTAGAGGCCCCCAGGACCCTTCTAAAAGCCACCAGACCCTTCTAGAGCCACCCCAGGACCATTCTACAAGCCCCCAGACCCTTCTAGAGCCCCCCAGGACCCTTCTACAAGCCCCCAGACCAATCTAGATCCACCCAGGACCCTTCTAAAATTCCCCAGACAATTCTAGAGCACCCCAGGACACATCTAAAAGCCTCTAGACCCTTCTAGAGCCCCCCAGGACCTTTCTAAAAGCACCCAGACCCTTCTAGAGGCTTCCCGGTCCCTTATAAAAGCACCCAGACCCTTCTAGAGCCTCCCAGGACCCTTCTAAAAGCCCCCAGACCCTTCTAGACACTCCCCGGATCCTTCTAAACGCCCTCAGACCCTTCTAGAGCCCCCTAGGATCCTTCAAAAAGCACCCAGACCCTTCTAGACCGTCCCCGGATCATTCTAAAAGCCCCCAGACCCTTCTAGAGCCAACCAGGACCCTTCTAAAAGCCCCCTGACCCTTCTAGAGCCCCCTATGACCCATCTAAATGCCCCCAGACCCTTCTAGAGGCCCCCAGGACCCTTCTAAAAGCCTCCAGACCCTTCTAGACCCTCCCCGGATCCTTCTAAAAAACCCCAGACCATTCTAGAGCCTCCCAGGACCATTCTAAAGCACTCAGACCCTTCTAGAGGACACCAGGACCCTTCTAAAAGCCCCCAGACACTTCTAGAGCCCCCCAGGACCCTTCTAAAAGCCTACAGACCCTTCTAGATCCCCCCAGGACCCTTCTAAAAGCCCCCAGACCAATCTAGAGGTCCCCAGGGCCCTCTTAATGCACCCCGTCCATTCTAGAGCACCCCAGGACCCTTCTAAATTTCCCCAGACCCTTCTAGAGCACCCCAGGACCCTTCTAAATGCCCCAAGACCCTTCTAGAGCCCCCCAGGACCCTTTTAAAAGCACCCAGACCCTTATAGAGGCCCCCAGGACCCTTCTGAAAGCCCCAAGAACCTTCTAGAGCATCCCAGGACCTTTCTAAAAGAACCCAGACCCTTCTAGGGCTCCCCAGAACCCTTCTAAAAGCCCCCAGACCATTCTAGAGACCCCCATGACCCTTCTGAAAGCCTCTAGAACCTTCTAGATCCACCCAGGACCCTTCTAAAAGCCACCAGACCCTTCTAGAGCCCCCCAGGACCATTCTAAAAGCACCCAGACCCTTCTAGAGACACCCAGGACCATTCTAAATGCCCCCAGACCCTTCTAGATAAGCCCGGACCCTTCGAAAAGCAACCAGAACCTTCTAGATCCACCCAGGACCATTCTAAAAGCCCCCAAACCCTTCTAGAGCCTCCCAGGACCCTTCTAAAAGCACCCAGACCCTTCTAGAGAGTCCCAGGACCATTCTAAAGGCCCCCAGACTCTTCTAGACAATACCCGGATCATTCTAAAAGCCCTCAGACCCTTCTAGAGACCCCCAGGACCCTTCTAAAGGCCCCCAGACCCTTCTAGACCCTCCCCGGATCATTCTAAAAGCCTCCAGACCCTTCTAGAGGCCCCCCGGACCCTTCTAAAAGTCCCCAGACCCTTCTAGAGCCTTCCAGGACCCTTCTAAAAGCCCCCAGTCCCTTCTAGATCATACCCGGACCCCTCTGATATATCCCACACCATTCTAGAGGCCACCAGCATACTTTCAAAAGCCCCCAGACCCTTCTAGAGAACCCCAGGACCCTTCTAAAAGCCCCCAGACCATTCTAGAGCCCCCCAGGGCCCTTCTAAAAGCCCCGAGACCCTTCTAGGAGAGACGGGGGTCCTTAAGAGGGGCCTTGGGGTCCTCTAGAAGGGTCTGGGGGGTTATAGAAGTGTCCTGGCGGGCTCTCGAAGGGTCTGGGTTCTTTGAGAAGGGTCTTTGGGTGGCTCTAGAAGGGTCTGGGGTATTTTGGAAGGGTCCTGGGTGCCTCAAGAAGGGTCTGGGGGCTTTTATAGGGTCCTGGGGGGGCTCTAGAAGGGTCTGGGTGCTTTTAGAAGGGTCCTGGGGAGCTCTAGAAGGGTCTGGGTTCTTTTAGAAGGGTCCCGGGAGGCTCTAGAAGGGTCTGGGGGCTTTTAGAAGGGTCCTGGGGAGCTCTAGAAGGGTCTGGGGTCTTTTAGAAGGGTCCTGGGGAGCTCTAGAAGGGTCTGGGTCCTGTTAGAAGGGTTCTTGGGAACTCTAGAAGGGTCTGAGTATCATTAGAGGGGCCTTGGGGGCATCTAGAAGGGTCTGGGGGATATTAGAAGGGTCCTGGAGAGCTCTAGAAGGGTCTGGGGTATTTTAGAAGGGTTCTGGGTATCTCTAGAAGGGTCTGGGATCTTTCAGAAGGGTCCTGGGGGGCTGTAGAAGGGTCTGGAGTCTTTTAGAATGGTCCTGGGGGGCTCTAGAAGGGTCTGGGGGCTTTTAGATGGGTCCTGCGGGTCTCTAGAAGGGTCTGGGTGCTTTTAGAAGTGTCCTGGGGGGCTCTAGAAGGGTCGGGGTTGTTTTAGGATAGTCCTGGTGGGCTCTAGAAGGGTGTGAGTGCTTTTAGAAGGTTCCTGGGGCCATCTAGAAGGCTCTGGGTGCTTTTAGAAGGGTCCTGGGGGCCTCTAGAATTGTCTGAGGGATTTTAGAAGGGTCCTGGGAGGCTCTAGAAGGGTCTGGGTGCTTTTAGAATGATCCAGGGAGGGTCTAGAAGGGTCTGGGGGCTTTTAGTAGGGTCCTGTGGGGCTCTAGAAGGGTCAGGGTGCTTTTTGAAGGGGCCTAGGGGGCTCTAGAAGGGTCTGGGTGCTTTTAGAAGGGTCCTAAGGGGCTCTAGAAGCGTCTGGGAGATTTTAGAAGGGTCCTGGGTAGCTCTAGAAGGGTCTGGGGGCTTTCAGAAGGGTCCTGGGGGGCTGTAGATGTGTCTGGAGTCTTTTAGAAGGGTCCTGGGGGGCTCTAGAAGGGTCTGGGGGCATTCAGATGGTCCTGGGGGCCTCTAGAAGGGTCTGGAAGCTTTTAGAAGGGCCCTGGGCGGCTCTAGAAGGGTCTGGGGGCATTTAGAAGGGTCCTGGTGGGCTCTAGAAGGGTCTGGGGGTTTTCAGAAGGGTCCTGGGGGCCTCTAGAAGGGTCTGGAAGCTTTTAGAAGGGTCCTGGGCGCATCTAGAAGGGTCTGGAGTCTTTTAGAAGGGTCCTGGGAGGATCCAGATGGGTCTGGGTGCTTTTAGAAGGATCCGGAGAGGGTCTAGATGGGTCTGGGTGCATTTAGAAGGGTCCTGGGGGGCTCTACAAATGTCTGGACCCTTTTAGAAGGGTCCAGGGGGCCTCTAGAAGGGTCTGGGGGCTTTTAGAAGAGTCCTGGTGGCCTCTAGAAGGGTCTGGCGGCTTTTAGAAGAGTCCTGGGGCCTCTAGAAGGGTCTGGGGGCTTTTAGAAGGGTCCTGGGGGGCTCTAGAAGGGTCTGGAGGCTTTTAGAAGGTTCCGGTGTGGCTCTAGAATGGTGTGGGGGCTTTTAGAAGGGTCCTGGGGGCATCTAGAAGGCTCTGGGGGCTTTTATAAGGGTCCTGGGGGGCTCTAGAAGGGTCTGGGTGCTTTTAGAAGGATCCGGGGAGGGTCTAGAAGGGTCTGGAGGCTTTTAGAAGGGTCCTGGGGGGCTCTAGAAGGGTCTGGGGGATATTAGAAGGGTCCTGGGATGGTCTAACAAGGGTCTGGGTTGTTTTAGACGGGTCCTGCTTGTCTCTAGAAGGGTCTGGGGGCTTTTAGAAGGGTCCTTGGGGGCTCTAGAAGGGTCTGGAGACCACTAGAGGGGCCCTGGGTGCCTCTAGAAAGGTCTGGGGTATTTTAGAAGGGTCCTGGGGGGCTCTAGAAGGGTCTGGGGTCTTTTAGAAAGGTCCTGGGAGACTCTAGAAGGGTCTGGGGGCATTTAGAAGGTCCTGCGTGTCTCTAGAAGGGTCTGAGGGCTTTTAGAAGGGTCCTGTGGGGCTCTAGAAGGGTCTGGCGGCTTTTAGAAGGGTCCTGGGGGGGTCTAGAAGGGTGTGAGAGCTTTTAGAATGGTCCTGGGTGCATCTAGAAATCTCTGATGCTTTTAGAATGGTCCTGGGGGCCTCTAGAAGTGTCTGAGGAGTTGTAGAAGGGTCCGGGAGGCTCTAGTAGGGTCTGGGTGCTTTTAGAAGGATCCGGTTAGGGTCTAGAAGGGTCTGGGGCTTTTAGAAGGGTCCTGTGGAGCTCTAGAAGTGTCTGGGGTCTTTTAGACGGGTCCTGGGGGGCTCTAGAAGGGTCTGGGGCCTTTTAGAAGAGTCCTGGGGAGCTCTAGAAGGGTCTGGGGCTTTCAGAATGATCCTGGGTTCGCTAGAAGTGTCTGGGTGTATTTGGAAGGGTCTTGGGGAGCTCTAGAAGGGTCTGGGGGCTTTCAGAAGGGTCTTGGGGGCATGTAGAAGGGTCTGGAGGCTTTTAGAAGGGTCCTGGAGCGCTCTAGAAGGGTCTGGGGGCATTCAGAACGGTCCTGGTGGCCTCTAGAAGGGACTAGAGGCTTTTAGAAGGGTCCTGGGGGGCTCTAGAAGGGTCTGGGTGCATTTAGAAGGGTCCTGGGTGGATCTAGAAGGGTCTGGGGGCTTTTAGAAGGATACGTGGAATTTCTAGAAGGATCTGGGGGCTTTTAGAAGGGTCCTGGGAGGCTCTAGAATGGTCTGATGGATTTTAGAAGGGTCCTGGCAGGTTCTAGAAGGGTCTGGGTGCTTTTAGAAGGATCCGGGGAGGGTCTAGAACGGTCTGGGTGGTTTTAGAAGGGTCCTGGGGGGTTCTAGAAGGGTCTGGGGGATTTTAGAAGGATCCTGGGGGGCTCTAGAAGGGTCTGAGGGATTTTAGAAGGGTCCTGGGGAGCTCTAGAAGGGTCTGGGTGCTTTTAGAGGGGCCCTGGACTTCTCTAGAAGGGTCTGGGGGCTTTTAGAAGAGTCCTGGGGGGATCTAGAATGGTCTGGGGTCTTTTAGAAGGGTCCTGGGCGCATCTAGAAGGGTCTGGGGGCTTTCAGAAGGGTCCTGGGAGGCTCTAAAATGGTCTGGGTGCTTTTAGAATGGTCCTGGGGTTCTCTAGAAGGGTCTGGGGCATTTAGAAGTGTCCTGGGGGTCTCTAGAAGGGTCTGGGGGATTTTAGAAGGATCCTGGGGGCCTCTAGAAAGGTCTGGGGGCATTTAGAAGGGTCCTGCGGGTCTCTAGAAGGGTCTGGGGGCTTTTAGAAGGGTCCTTGGGGCTCTAGAAGGGTCTGGGGACCATTAGAGGGGCCCTAGGGGCCTCTAGAAGGGTCTGGGGGCTTTTAGAATGGTCCTTGGGGGCTCTAGAAGGGTCTGGGGACCACTAGAGGGGCCCTGGAGCCCTCTAGAAGAGTCTGGGGTATTTTAGAAGGGTCCTGGGGAGCTCTAGAAGGGTCTGGGGGCTTTTAGAAGGGTCCTGGGAAACTCTAGAAGGGTCTGGGGGCATTTAGATGGGTCATGCGGGTCTCTAGAAGCTTCTGGGAGCTTTTAGAAGGGTCCTGGGGTGCTCTAGAATGGTCTGAGGGATTTTATAAGGGTCCTGGGAGGCTTTAGAAGGGTCTGGGTACTTTTAGAATGATCCAGGGAGGGTCTAGAAGGGTCTGGGGACTTTTAGAAGGGTCCTGGGGGGCTCTAGAAGGGTCTGGGGGCTTTTAGAATGGTCGTTGGGGGCTCTAGAAGGGTTTGGGGACCACTAGAGGGGCCCTGGAGCCCTCTAGAAGGGTCTGGGGTATTTTAGAAGGGTCCTGGGGAGCTCTAGAAGGGTCTGGGGGCTTTTAGAAGGGTCCTGGGAAACTCTAGAAGGGTCTGGGGGCATTTAGATGGGTCCTGCGGGTCTCTAGAAGGGTCTGGGAGCATTTAGAAGGGTCCTGGGTGGCTCTAGAAGGGTCTGGCGGCTTTTAGAAGGGTCCTGGTGGGCTCTAGAAGGGTGTGAGGGCTTTTAGAATGGTCCTGGGGCCATCTAGAAGTCTCTGGGGGCTTTTATAAGGGTCCTGTGGGGCTCTAGAATGGTCTGAGTGAATTTATAAGGGTCCTGGGAGGCTCTAGAAGGGTCTGGGTGCTTTTAGAAGGATCCAGGGAGGGTCTATAAGGGTCTGGGGACTTTTAGAAGGGTCCTGGGAGGCTCTAGAAGGGTCTGGGGGCTATTAGAAGGATCCAGGGATGGTCTACAAGGGTCTGGGGTCTTTTAGAAGGGTCCTGCGGGTCTCTAGAAGGGTCTGGGGGCTTTTAGAAGGGTCCTTGGGGGCTCTAGAAGGGTCTGGGGACCATTAGAGGGGCCCTAGGGGCCTCTAGAAGGGTCTGGGGGATTTTAGAAGGGTTCTGGGGAGCTCTTGAAGGGTCTGGGGGCTTTTAGAATGGTCCTGATGGTCTCTAGAATGGTCTGGGGGCATTCAGAACGGTCCTGGTGGCCTCTAGAAGAGACTGGATGCTTTTAGAAGAGTCCTGGGGGGCTCTAGATTGGTCTGGGGGCATTTAGAAGGGTCCTGGGGGGCTCTAGAAGGGTCTGGGGGCTTTTAGAAGGATACGTGGAATCTCTAGAAGGGTCTGGAGGCTTTTAGAAAAGTCCTGGGTGGCTCTAGAAGTGTGTGGGGGCTTTTAGAAGGATCCGGGGAGGGTCTAGAACGGTCTGGGTGGTTTTAGAAGGGTCCTGGGCGGTTCTAGAAGGTATGGGGGATTTTAAAAGGGTCCTGGGGGGCTCTAGAAGGGTTTGAGGGATTTTAGAAGGGTCCTGGGGAGCTCTAGAAGGGTCTGGGTGCTTTTATAGGGGCCCTGGGCTTCTCTAGAAGGGTCTGGGGGCTTTTAGAGGAGTTATGGGGGGCTCTAGAATGGTCTGGGGGCTTTTAGAAGGGTCCTGGGCGGATCTAGAAGGGTCTGGGGGCTTTCAGAAGGGTCCTGCGGGCCTCTAGAAAAGTCTGGAGTTTTTTAGAAGGTCCTGGGGGGCTCTAGAAGCGTCTGGGGGCATTTAGAAGGGTCCTGGGGGTCTCTAGAAGGGTCTGGGGGCATTTAGAAGGGTCCTGGGGTGCTCTAGAAGGGTCTAGGGGCTTTCAGAAGGGTCCTGAGGGGCTCTAGAAGGGTCTGGGGGGCTATTAGAAGGGTTCTTGGGGCCTCTAGAAGGGTCTGGGGTCTTTTAGAAGGGTCCTGGGAGGATCCAGATGGGTCTGGGTACTTTTAGAAGGATCCGGGGAGGTTCTAGAAGGGTCTGGGGGAATTAGAAGGGGTCCTGGGAGGCTCTACAAATGTCTGGAGGGTTTTAGAATGGTCCTGGGGGCATCTAGAAGCGTCTATGGGCTTTTAGAATGATCCGGGGAGGGTCTAGAAGGGTCTGGCGGCTTTTAGAAGGGTCCTGGGTCCTCTAGAAGGGTCTGGGGGCATTTAGAATGATACGGGGAGGATCTAGAAGGGTCTGGGGGCTTTTAGAAGGGTCCTGGGGGCTCTAGAAGGGTCTGGAGTCTTTGAGAATGGTCCTGGGGGGCTCTAGAAGGGTCTGGGGGCTTTTAGAAAGATCCGGGGAGGGTCTAGAAGGGTCTGGGAGGTTTTAGAAGGGTCCTGGGGTTCTCTAGAAGGGTCTGGGTGCTTTTAGACGGGCCCTGGGCTCTCTAGAAGTGTCTGGGGGCATTTAGAAGAGTCCTGGGGGGCTCTAGAATCGTCTGGGCTCTTTTAGAAGGGTCCTGGGGTGTTCTAGAAGGGTCTGGGGGATTTTAGAAGGGTCCTGCGGTCCTCTAGAATAGTCTGGATGCTTTTAGAAGGGTCCTGGGGGGCTCTACAAGGGTCTGGGGGGCATTTAGAAGGGTCCTGGGGGGCTCTAGAAGGGTCTGGGGATTTTAGAAGGGTCCTGGGGGCCTCTAGAAGGGTCTGGGTGCTTTTAGAATGGTCCTAGGTGGCTATAGAAGGGTCTGGGGGCTTTTAGAAGGGTCCTTGGGGGCTCTAGAAGGGTCTGGGGACCATTAGAGGGGCACTGGGAGCCTCTAGAATGGTCTGGGTGATTTTAGAAGGGTCCTCGGGAGGTCTAGAATTGTCTGGGGGCTTTTAGAAAGGTCCTGGGAGGCTCTAGAAGGGTCTGGGGGCTTTTAGAAGAGTCCTGCGTTTCTCTAGAAGGGTCTGGGGGCTTTTAGAAGGGTCCTTGGGGGCTCTAGAAGGGTGTGGGGACCACTAGAGGAGCCCTGGGGGCCTCTAGAGGGGTCTGGGGTATTTTAGAAGGGTCCTGGGGAGCTCTAGAAGGGTCTGGGGGCTTTTAGAAGGGTCCTGGGAGACTCTAGAAGGGTCTGGGTGCATTTAGAAGGGTCCTGGGGTGCTCTAGAAGGGTGTGAGTGCTTTTAGAATGGTCCTGGGGGCATCTAGAAGGCTCTGGGGGCTTTTAGAAGTGTCCTGTGGGCCTCTAGAAGTGTCTGAGGGATTTTAGAAGGGTCCTGGGAGGCTCTGGAATGGTCTGGGTGCTTTTAGAAGGATTCGGGGAGGGTCTAGAAGAGTCTGGGGGCATTCAGAAGGGTCCTGGGGGCCTCTAGAAGGGTCTGGATGCTTTTAGAAGAGTCCTGGGGGGGTCTAGATGGGTCTGGAGACATTTAGAATGGTCCTGGGGGGCTCTAGAAGGGTCTGGGGGAGTTTAGATAGGTCCTGGGGAGCTCTAGAAGGGTCTGGGTGCTTTTAGAAGGGTCCTGGGAGACTCTAGAAGGGTCTGAGTGCTTTTAGAAGGGTCCTTCGGGTCTCTAGAAGGGTCTGGGTTCTTTTAGAATGGTCCTGGGGGGCTCTAGAAGGGTGTGAGGTCTTTTAGAAGGGTCCTGGGGGCATCTCGAAGACTCTGATGGCTTTTAGAAGGGTCCTGGGGGCCTCTAGAAGTGTCTGAGGGATTTTAAAAGGGTCCTGGGAGGCTCTAGAAGGGTCTGGTTGCTTTTAGAAGGATTCGGGGAGGGTCTAGAAAGGTCTGGGGGCTTTTAGAAGGGTCCTGTGGGGCTCTAGAAGGGTCTGGGTGCTTTTAGAAGGGTCCTGGGGGCCTCTAGAAGGGTCTGGGGGCTTTTAGAAGGGTCCTGAGGGCGCTAGAAATGTCTGGGTGCTTTTAGAAGGGTCCTGGGTGTCTCTAGAAGGGTCTGGGGGCTTTTAGAAGGGTCCTGGGGGCATCTAGAAGGGTCTGGAGGCTTTTAGAAGAGTTCTGGGGGGCTCTAGAAGGGTCTGGGGGCATTCAGAAGGGTCCTGGGGGCCTCTAGAAGGGTCTGGAGTCTATTAGAAGAGTCCTGGGGGGCTCTAGATGGGTCTGGGGTCATTTAGAAGGGTCCTGGGGGGCTCTAGAAGGGTCTGGGGGCTTTCAGAAGTGTCCTGGGGGGCTCTAGAAGGGTCTGGGGACTTTTAGAAGGGTCCTGGGTCATCTAGAATGGTCTGGGGGCTTTTAGAAAGGTCCTGGGAGGATCCAGATGGGTCTGGGTGGTTTTAGAAGAATCCGGGGATGGTCTAGAAGGGTCTGGGTGCTTTTAGAAGGGTCCTGGGGGGCTCTACAAATGTCTGGAGGATTTTAGAAGGATCCGGGGAGGCTCTAGAAGTGTCTGGCGGCTTTTAGAAAGGTCCTTGGGAGCTCTAGAAGGGTCTGGGTGCTTTCAGAAGGGTCCTGGGGGCCTCTAGAAGGGTCTGGGTGCTTTCAGAAAGGTCCAGGGTGGCTCTAGAAGGGTCTGGGGGCTTTTAGAAGGGTCCTGAGGAGCTCTAGAAGGGTCTGGGGGCTTTTACAAGGGTCCTGGTGGAATCTAGAAGGGTCTGGGGGCTTTTAGAAGGGTCCTTGGGGGCTCTAGAAGGGTGTGGGGACCACTAGAGGAGCCCTGGGGGCCTCTAGAGGGGTCTGGGGTATTTTAGAAGGGTCCTGGGGAGCTCTAGAAGGGTCTGGGGGCTTTTAGAAGGGTCCTGGGAGACTCTAGAAGGGTCTGGGGGCACTTAGAAGGGTCTTGCGGGTCTCTAGAAGGGTCTGGGGGCTTTTAGAATGGTCCTGGGGGGCTCTAGAAGGGTCTGGGGGCTTTTAGAAGGGTCCTGGGCTGCTCTAGAAGGGTGTGAGGGCTTTTAGAATGGTCCTGGGGGCATCTAGAAGGCTCTGGGGGCTTTTAGAAGTGTCCTGTGGGCCTCTAGAAGTGTCTGAGGGATTTTAGAAGGGTCCTGGGAGGTTCTGGAATGGTCTGGGTGCTTTTAGAAGGATTCGGGGAGGGTCTAGAAGAGTCTGGGGGCATTTAGAAGGGTCCTGTGGGGCTCTAGAAGGGTCTGGGTGCTTTTAGAAGGGTCCTGGGGGGCTCTAGAAGGGTCTGGGTGCTTTTAGAAGGGTCCTGGGGAGCTCTAGAAGGGTCTGGGTTCTTTTAGAAGGGTCCTGGGTGGCGCTAAAAGTGTCTGGGTGCATTTAGAAGGGTCCTGGGGAGCTCTAGAAGGGTCTGGGAGCTTTCAGAAGGGTCCTGTTGGCCTCTAGAAGGGTCTGGAGGCTTTTAGAAGAGTTCTGGGGGGCTCTAGAAGGGTCTGGGGCATTCAGAAGGGTCCTGGGGGCCTCTAGAAGGGTCTGGATGCTTTTAGAAGAGTCCTGGGGGGGTCTAGATGGGTCTGGGGACATTTAGAATGGTCCTGGGGGGCTCTAGAAGGGTCTGGGGGAGTTTAGATAGGTCCTGGGGAGCTCTAGAAGGGTCTGGGTGCTTTTAGAAGGGTCCTGGGAGACTCTAGAAGGGTCTGAGTGCTTTTAGAAGGGTCCTTCGGGTCTCTAGAAGGGTCTGGGTTCTTTTAGAATGGTCCTGGGGGGCTCTAGAAGGGTGTGAGGTCTTTTAGAAGGGTCCTGGGGGCATCTCGAAGACTCTGATGGCTTTTAGAAGGGTACTGGGGGCCTCTAGAAGTGTCTGAGGGATTTTAAAAGGGTCCTGGGAGGCTCTAGAAGGGTCTGGTTGCTTTTAGAAGGATTCGGGGAGGGTCTAGAAGGGTCTGGGGGCTTTTAGAAGGGTCCTGTGGGGCTCTAGAAGGGTCTGGGTGCTTTTAGAAGGGTCCTGGGGGCCTCTAGAAGGGTCTGGGGGCTTTTAGAAGGGTCCTGAGGGCGCTAGAAGTGTCTTTGTGCTTTTAGAAGGGTCCTGGGTGTCTCTAGAAGGGTCTGGATGCTTTTAGAAGGGTCCTGGGGGCCTCTAGAAGGGTCTGGAGGCTTTTAGAAGAGTTCTGGGGGGCTCTAGAAGGGTCTGGGGGCATTCAGAAGGGTCCTGGGGGCCTCTAGAAGGGTCTGGAGTCTATTAGAAGAGTCCTGGGGGGCTCTAGATGGGTCTGGGGTCATTTAGAAGGGTCCTGGGGGGCTCTAGAAGGGTCTGGGGGCTTTCAGAAGTGTCCTGGGGGGCTCTAGAAGGGTCTGGGGGCTTTTAGAAGGGTCCTGGGTCATCTAGAATGGTCTGGGGGCTTTTAGAAAGGTCCTGGGAGGATCCAGATGGGTCTGGGTGGTTTTAGAAGGATCCGGGGAGGCTCTAGAAGTGTCTGGCGGCTTTTAGAAAGGTCCTTGGGAGCTCTAGAAGGGTCTGGGTGCTTTCAGAAAGGTCCTGGGGGCCTCTAGAAGGGTCTGGGTGCTTTCAGAAAGGTCCTGGGTGGCTCTAGAAGGGTCTGGGGGCTTTTAGAAGGGTCCTGTGGGGCTGTAGAAGGGTCTGGGGGCTTTTAGATGGGTCCTGGGGGGCTCTAGAAGGGTCCGGGGCTTTTAGAATGGTCCGTGGAGGCTCTAGAAGGGTCTGGGTGCTTTTAGAACGGTCCTGGGGGGCTCTAGAAGGGTCTGGGGGCTATTAGAAGGATCCGGGGAGGGTCTAGAAGGCTCTGGGGGCATTTAGAAGGGTCCTTGGTGGCTCTAGAATGGTCTGGGGACCATTAGAGGAGCCCTGGGGTCCTCTAGAAGGGTCTGGGGTATTTTAGAAGGGTCCTGAGGAGCTCTAGAAGGGTCTGGGGGCTTTTACAAGGGTCCTGGGGGAATCTAGAAGGGTCTGGGGGCTTTTAGAAGGGTCCTGCGTGTCTCTAGAAGGGTCTGGGGGCTTTTAGAAGGGGCCTGGAGGACTCTAGAAGGCTCTGGGGTCTTTGAGAAGGGTCCTCGGGAGGTCTAGAATTGTCTGGGGGCTTTTAGAAAGGTCCTGGGAGGCTCTAGAAGGGTCTGGGGGCTTTTAGAAGTGTCCTGCGTGTCTCTAGAAGGGTCTGGGGGCTTTTAGAAGGGTCCTTGGTTGCTCTAGAAGGGTGTGGGGACCACTAGAGGAGCCCTGGGGGCCTCTAGAGGGGTCTGGGGTATTTTAGAAGGGTCCTGGGGAGCTCTAGAAGGGTCTGGGGGCTTTTAGAAGGGTCCTGGGAGACTCTAGAAGGGTCTGGGGGCATTTAGAAGGGTCTTGCGTGTCTCTAGAAGGGTCTGGGGGCTTTTAGAATGGTCCTGGGGGGCTCTAGAAGGGTCTGGGGGCTTTTAGAAGGGTCCTGGGGTGCTCTAGAAGGGTGTGAGGGCTTTTAGAATGGTCCTGGGGGCATCTAGAAGGCTCTGGGGGCTTTTAGAAGTGTCCTGTGGGCCTCTAGAAGTGTCTGAGGGATTTTAGAAGGGTCCTGGGAGGCTCTGGAATGGTCTGGGTGCTTTTAGAAGGATTCGGGGAGGGTCTAGAAGAGTCTGGGGGCATTTAGAAGGGTCCTGTGGGGCTCTAGAAGGGTCTGGGTGCTTTTAGAAGGGTCCTGGGGGGCTCTAGAAGGGTCTGGGTGCTTTTAGAAGGGTCCTGGGGAGCTCTAGAAGGGTCTGGGGTCTTTTAGAAGGGTCCTGGGTGGCGCTAAAAGTGTCTGGGTGCATTTAGAAGGGTCCTGGGGAGCTCTAGAAGGGTCTGGGATCTTTCAGAAGGGTCCTGGGGGCCTCTAGAAGGGTCTGGAGGCTTTTAGAAGAGTTCTGGGGGGCTCTAGAAGGGTCTGGGGGCATTCAGAAGGGTCCTGGGGGCCTCTAGAAGGGTCTGGATGCTTTTAGAAGGGTCCTGGGGGGCTCTAGAAGGGTCTGGGGGAGTTTAGATAGGTCCTGGGGAGCTCTAGAAGGGTCTGGGTGCTTTTAGAAGGGTCCTGGGAGACTCTAGAAGGGTCTGAGTGCTTTTAGAAGGGTCCTTCGGGTCTCTAGAAGGGTCTGGGTTCTTTTAGAATGGTCCTGGGGGGCTCTAGAAGGGTGTGAGGTCTTTTAGAAGGGTCCTGGGGGCATCTCGAAGACTCTGATGGCTTTTAGAAGGGTCCTGGGGGCCTCTAGAAGTGTCTGAGGGATTTTAAAACGGTCCTAGGAGGCTCTAGAAGGGTCTGGTTGCTTTTAGAAGGATTCGGGGAGGGTCTAGAAGGGTCTGGGGGCTTTTAGAATGGTCCTGTGGTGCTCTAGAAGGGTCTGGGTGCTTTTAGAAGGGTCCTGGGGGGCTCAAGATGGGTCTGGGGTCATTTAGAAGGGTCCTGGGGAGCTCTAGAAGGGTCTTGGGGCTTTTAGAAGGGTCCTGGGGAGCTCTAGAAGGGTCTGGGGGCTTTTAGAAGGGTCCTGCCGGTCTCTAGAAGCGTCTGGGGGCTTTTAGAAGGGTCCTGGGCGGTTCTAGAAGGGTCTGGCGGCTTTTAGAAGGGTCCTGGTGGGCTCTAGAAGGGTGTGAGGGCTTTTAGAATGGTCCTGGGTGCATCTAGAAGTCTCTGGGTGCTTTTAGAAGGGTCCTGGGGGTCTTTAGAAGGGTCTGGAGGCTTTTAGAATGGTCCTGCGGGGCTCTAGAATGCTCTGGGGGCTTTTAGAAGAGTCCTGGGTGGCTTTAGAAGAGTGTGAGTGCTTTTAGAAGGGTCCTGGGGGCATCTAGATGGCTCTGGGGACTTTTAGAAGGGTCCTGGGGGCCTCTAGATGGGTCTGAGGATTTTTAGAATGGCCTGGGAGGCTCTAGAAGTGTCTGGGTGATTTTAGAAGGGCCCTGGGTGGCTCTAGAATGGTCTGGTTGCTTTTAGAAGGGTCCTGGTGGGCTCTAGAAGGGTCTGGGTGCTTTTAGAAATGTCCTGGGTGGCTCTAGAATGGTCTGGGGGCATTTAGAAGGGTCCCAGGGGGCTCTAGAAGGGTCTGGGGGCTTTTAGAAGGATCTTGGGGGCCTCTAGAAGGGTCTGGGGGCTTTTAGAAGGGTTCTGGGTGGCTCTAGAATGGTCTGGGGGCTTTTAGAAGCGTCCTGGGGGGCTCTAGAAGGGTGTGGTTGCTTTTAGAAGGGTCCTGGGGGCATCTACAAGGCTCTGGGGGCTTTCAGAAGGGTCCTGGGGGCTTCTAGAAGGGTCTGAAGGATTTTAGAAGGGTCCTGGGAGGCTGTAGAAGGGTCTGGGTGCTTTTAGAATGATCCGGGGAGGGTGTAGAAGGGTCTGGGTTCTTTTAGAAGGGTCCTGGGTGGCTCTAGAAGGGTCTGGGTGCTTTCAGAAGGGTCCTGTGTGGCTGTAGAAGGGTCTGGGGGCTTTTAGATGGGTCCTGGGGGGCTCTAGAAGGGTCCGGGGGCTTTTAGAATGGTCCGTAGAGGCTCTAGAAGGGTTCGGAGGTCTTGTAGAAGGGTCCTGGGGGGCTCTAGAAGGGTCTGGGTGCTATTAGAAGGATCCAGGGAGGGTCTAGAAGGCTCTGGGGGCTTTTAGAAGGGTCCTTGGGGGCTCTAGAAGGGTCTGGGGAACATTAGAGGGGCACTGGGGTCCTCTAGAAGGGTCTGGGGGATTTTAGAAGGGTCCTGGGGAGCTCTAGAATTGTCTGGGGGCTTTTAGAATGGTCCTGGGAGGCTCTAGAAGGGTCTGGGGGCTTTTAGAATGGTCCTGCGTGTCTCTAGAAGGGTCTGAGTGCTTTTAGAAGGATTCGGGGAGGGTCTAGAAGGGTCTGGTGGCTTTTAGAAGGGTCCTGTGGGGCTCTCGAAGGGTCTGGGTGCTTTTAGAAGGGTACAGGGGGGCTCTAGAAGGGTCTGGGGGCTTTTAGAAGGGTCCTGGGGAGCTCTAGATGGGTCTGGGGGCTTTTAGAAGGGTCCTGGGGGGCGCTATAAATGTCTGGGTGCATTTAGAAGGGTCCTGGGGAGCTCTAGAAGGGTCTGGAGGCTTTTAGAAGGGTCCTGGGGGGTCTAGAAGGGTCTGGG
>JAUNZM010001930.1:0-17662 GCA_033459285.1 Clamator glandarius | reverse complement strand
GAGGGACAGGGGGACAGGTGGACAGAGGGACAGGGGGACAGAGGGACAGGGGGACAGGGGGACAGGGGGACAGAGGGACAGGGGGACAGGGGGACAGAGGGACAGGAGGACAGGGGGACGGGGACAGAGGGACAGGGGGACAGGGGGACAGGGGGACAGAGGGACAGGGGGACAGGGGGACAGAGGGACAGAGGGACAGGGGGACAGAGGGACAGAGGGACAGGGGGACAGAGGGACAGGGGGACAGGGGGACAGGGGGACAGGGGGACAGAGGGACAGGGGGACAGGGGGATAGAGGGACAGGGGGACAGGGGGACGGGGGACAGAGGGACAGGGGGACAGAGGGACAGAGGGACGGGGGGACGGGGGGACAGGGGGACAGAGGGACGGGGGGACAGAGGGACGGGGGACAGAGGGACAGGGGGACAGAGGGACAGGGGGACAGAGGGATGGGGGACAGAGGGACAGAGGGACGGGGGGACAGGGGGAATAAGGGTTATGGGGATATGGGGTATGGGGACATGGGGACATGGGGACATGGGGACATGGGGACATGGGGATATGGGGACATGGGGACATGGGGACATGGGGACATGGGGATATGGGGACAGGGGGACATGGGGACATGGGGACATGGGGATATGGGGACATGGGGACATGGGGATATGGGGATATGGGGATATGGGGACATGGGGACATGGGGATATGGGGATATGGGGATATGGGGACATGGGGATATGGGGACATGGGGATATGGGGATATGGGGACATGGGGACATGGGGATATGGGGATATGGGGATATGGGGACATGGGGATATGGGGACATGGGGATATGGGGATATGGGGATATGGGGACATGGGGACAGGGGACAGGGGGACATGGGGACATGGAGATATGGAGACATGGGGATATAGAGACATGGGAACATGGGGGCATGGGGATATGGGGACATGGAGATATGGGGACAGGGGGACATGAGGACTTGGGGACATGGGGACAGAGACATGGGGATATGGGGACATGGGGACATGGGGACAGAGGGACAGGGGGACATGGGGACTTGGGGATATGGGGACATGGGGACATGGGGGACATGGGGATAAGTGGATATAGGGATATGAGAATACGGGGACATGGGGATATGGGGACATGGAGATATGGGGACAGGGGGACATGGGGACTTGGGGATATGGGGACATGGGGACGTGGGGATGTGGGACATGGGGACATGGGGGACATGGGGACACAGGGATTTAGTGGGGGTCCCCTGGGCATTGGGGAGCCCTGGGAGTGTCCATGGGGCTTGGGGGTTCCTGGGGCGATTGTGGGGTGTCCATGGGAATTAGGGGTCCTGGGGGGGGGGGGGGGGGGGGGGTGTCTATGGGGGTCTATTGGGGGTCCCTGGAGGGGTCCTGGTGAGGGGGTTCTGGGGTTCACGCTGCCCCCCCCCCCCCCCCATTCAGGTGCTGCAGTGCGTGGGGCGCATGCGATCGTACGCGGGGCCCGGGGGGGGCACCCCCCCCCTGCGCTGCCTTGTCCTCATCTGCGAGGCCATCGCCCACCCGGCCGCCCTCGAGCACCCGCTGGGCTCGGGCACCGTGCTCACGCGCCACAGCATGGACATGCGCTTCACCTACTGCGACGAGAGGTGACCCCCGAACCCCGAAACCGGCCCCGAACCCCAAAACCGGCCCCGAACCCCCAAACCCAGACCTGAACCCCCAAACCCAGACCTGATCCCAATGGGCTCGGGCACCATGCTCACGCGCCACAGCATGGACATGCGCTTCACCTACTGCGATGAGAGGTGACCCCCCGAACCCCGAAACCGGCCCCGAACCCCGAAACCGGCCCCGAACCCCAAAACTGGCCCCGAACCCCCAAACCGGCCCCGAACCCCCAAACCCAGACCTGAACCCCCAAACCCAGACCTGATCCCAATGGGCTCGGGCACCGTGCTCACGCGCCACAGCATGGACATGCGCTTCACCTACTGCGACGAGAGGTGACCCCCGAACCCCGAACCCCAAAACCGGCCCCGAACCCCCAAAACCGGCCCCGAACCCCCAAACCCAGACCTGAACCCCCAAACCCAGCCCTGAACCCAACGGGCTTGGGCACCGTGCTCAAGCACTGCAGCATGGACATGCGCTTCACCTACTGCGACGAGAGGGGACCCCAAAACCGGCCCTGAACCCCCAAACTGGCCCCGAACCCCAAAACTGGCCCTGAACCCCAAAACTCAGACCTGAACCCCCAAACCCAGACCTGAACCCCCAAACCCAGCCCCGAACCCAACGGGCTTGGGCACCGTGCTCAAGCACTGCGGCATGGACATGCGCTTCACCTACTGCGACGAGAGGGGACCCCCGAACCCCGAAACCGGCCCCGAACCCCGAAACCGGCCCCGAACCCCCAAACCCAGACCTGAACCCCCAAACCCAGACCTGATCCCAATGGGCTCGGGCACCGTGCTCACGCGCCACAGCATGGACATGCGCTTCACCTACTGCGACAAGAGGTGACCCCCGAACCCCGAACCCCAAAACCGGCCCCGAACCCCCAAAACCGGCCCCGAACCCCCAAACCCAGCCCCGAATGCCAAAACGCAGCCCTGAAGCCGCTGGGCTCGGGCACTGTGCTCACAGCGCCACAGCATGGACATGCGCTTCACCTACTGCGACGAGAGGTGACCCCCGAACCCCGAAACCGGCCCCGAACCCCCAAAACCGGCCCCGAACCCCCAAACCCAGACCTGAACCCCCAAACCCAGACCTGATCCCAATGGGCTCGGGCACCGTGCTCACGCGCCACAGCATGGACATGCGCTTCACCTACTGCGACGAGAGGTGACCCCCGAACCCCGAAACCGGCCCCGAACCCCAAAACCGGCCCCGAACCCCCAAACCCAGACCTGAACCCCCAAACCCAGACCTGATCCCAATGGGCTCGGGCACCGTGCTCACGCGCCACAGCATGGACATGCGCTTCACCTACTGCGACGAGAGGTGACCCCCGAACCCCGAAACCGGCCCCGAACCCCAAAACCGGCCCCGAACCCCCAAACCCAGACCTGAACCCCCAAACCCAGACCTGATCCCAATGGGCTCGGGCACCGTGCTCACGCGCCACAGCATGGACATGCGCTTCACCTACTGCGACGAGAGGTGACCCCCGAACCCCGAAACCGGCCCCGAACCCCGAAACCGGCCCCGAACCCCAAAACTGGCCCCGAACCCCCAAACCGGCCCCGAACCCCCAAACCCAGACCTGAACCCCCAAACCCAGACCTGATCCCAATGGGCTCGGGCACCGTGCTCACGCGCCACAGCATGGACATGCGCTTCACCTACTGCGACGAGAGGTGACCCCCGAACCCCGAACCCCAAAACCGGCCCCGAACCCCCAAAACCGGCCCCGAACCCCCAAACCCAGACCTGAACCCCCAAACCCAGCCCTGAACCCAACGGGCTTGGGCACCGTGCTCAAGCACTGCAGCATGGACATGCGCTTCACCTACTGCGACGAGAGGGGACCCCAAAACCGGCCCTGAACCCCCAAACTGGCCCCGAACCCCAAAACTGGCCCTGAACCCCAAAACTCAGACCTGAACCCCCAAACCCAGACCTGAACCCCCAAACCCAGCCCCGAACCCAACGGGCTTGGGCACCGTGCTCAAGCACTGCGGCATGGACATGCGCTTCACCTACTGCGACGAGAGGGGACCCCCGAACCCCGAAACCGGCCCCGAACCCCGAAACCGGCCCCGAACCCCCAAACCCAGACCTGAACCCCCAAACCCAGACCTGATCCCAATGGGCTCGGGCACCGTGCTCACGCGCCACAGCATGGACATGCGCTTCACCTACTGCGACAAGAGGTGACCCCCGAACCCCGAACCCCAAAACCGGCCCCGAACCCCCAAAACCGGCCCCGAACCCCCAAACCCAGCCCCGAATGCCAAAACGCAGCCCTGAAGCCGCTGGGCTCGGGCACTGTGCTCACGCGCCACAGCATGGACATGCGCTTCACCTACTGCGACGAGAGGTGACCCCCGAACCCCGAAACCGGCCCCGAACCCCCAAAACCGGCCCCGAACCCCCAAACCCAGACCTGAACCCCCAAACCCAGACCTGATCCCAATGGGCTCGGGCACCGTGCTCACGCGCCACAGCATGGACATGCGCTTCACCTACTGCGACGAGAGGTGACCCCCGAACCCCGAAACCGGCCCCGAACCCCAAAACCGGCCCCGAACCCCCAAACCCAGACCTGAACCCCCAAACCCAGACCTGATCCCAATGGGCTCGGGCACCGTGCTCACGCGCCACAGCATGGACATGCGCTTCACCTACTGCGACGAGAGGGGACCCCCGAACCCCGAACCCCCAAAACCGGCCCCGAACCCCCAAAACCGGCCCCGAACCCCCAAACCCAGACCTGAACCCCCAAACCCAGCCCTGAACCCAATGGGCTCGGGCACCGTGCTCACGCGCCACAGCATGGACATGCGCTTCACCTACTGCGACGAGAGGGGACCCCCGAACCCCGAACCCCCAAAACCGGCCCCGAACCCCCAAAACCGGCCCCGAACCCCCAAACCCAGACCTGAACCCCCAAACCCAGCCCTGAACCCAATGGGCTTGGGCACCGTGCTCAAGCACTGCAGCATGGACATGCGCTTCACCTACTGCGACGAGAGGGGACCCCAAAACCGGCCCTGAACCCCCAAACTGGGCCCGAACCCCAAAACTGGCCCTGAACCCCAAAACTCAGACCTGAACCCCCAAACCCAGACCTGAACCCCCAAACCCAGCCCCGAACCCAACGGGCTTGGGCACCGTGCTCAAGCACTGCAGCATGGACATGCGCTTCACCTACTGCGACGAGAGGGGACCCCAAAACCGGCCCTGAACCCCCAAACTGGCTCCGAACCCCAAAACTGGCCCCAAACCCCAAAACCCAGACCTGAACCCCCAAACCCAGACCCAAACCCCAAAACCCACACCTGAACCCCCAAACCCAGACCTGATCCCAATGGGCTCGGGCACCGTGCTCACGCGCCACAGCATGGACATGCGCTTCACCTATTGTGAGGAGAGGGGACCCCAAAACCGGCCCTGAACCCCCAAACCGGCCCTGAACCCCAAAACTGGCCCTGAACCCCAAAACCCACACCTGAACCCCCAAACCCAGACCTGAACCCCCAAACCCAGCCCGGAACCCAATGGGTTCAGGCACTGTGCTCACGCGCCACAGCATGGACATGCGCTTCACCTACTGCAATGAGAGGGGACCCCAAAACCGGCCCTGAACCCCCAAACTGGCCCCGAACTCCAAAACTGGCCCTGAACCCCAAAACCCAGACCTGAACCCCCAAACCCAGACCCGAACCCCCAAACCCAGACCTGCACCCCCAAACCCAGACCTGATCCCAATGGGCCCGAGCACTGTGCTCACACACTGCAGCATGGACATGCACTTCATCTATTGTGACGAGAGGGGACCCCAAAACCGGCCCTGAACCCCCAAACTGGCCCTGAACCTAAAACTGGCCCCAAAACCCAAAACCCAGACCTGAACCCCCAAACCCCAAACCCAGACCTGAACCACCAAACCCAGACCTTATCCCAATGGGCTCGGGCACCGTGCTCACGCGCCACAGCATGGACATGCGCTTCACCTACTGCGACGAGAGGGGACCCCAAAACCGGCCCTGAACCCCCAAACTGGCCCCGAACCCCAAAACTGGCCCCAAACCCCAAAACCCAGACCTGAACCCCCAAACCCAGCCCCGAACCCAACGGGCTTGGGCACCGTGCTCACACACTGCAGCATGGACATGCACTTCACCTACTGCGACGAGAGGGGACCCCCAAACCCGAACCCCGAAACCGGCCCCGAACCCCAAAACCGGCCCCGAACCCCCAAACCCAGACCTGAACCCCCAAACCCAGCCCCGAACCCAACGGGCTTGGGCACCGTGCTCACGCACTGCAGCATGGACATGCGCTTCACCTACTGCAACGAGAGGGGACCCCAAAACCGGCCCTGAACCCCCAAACTGGCTCCGAACCCCAAAACTGGCCCCAAACCCCAAAACCCAGACCTGAACCCCCAAACCCAGACCCAAACCCCAAAACCCAGACCTGAACCCCCAAACCCAGACCTGATCCCAATGGGCTCGGGCACCGTGCTCACGCGCCACAGCATGGACATGCGCTTCACCTATTGTGACGAGAGGGGACCCCAAAACCGGCCCTGAACCCCCAAACCGGCCCTGAACCCCAAAACTGGCCCTGAACCCCAAAACCCACACCTGAACCCCCAAACCCAGACCTGAACCCCCAAACCCAGCCCGGAACCCAATGGGTTCAGGCACTGTGCTCACGCGCCACAGCATGGACATGCGCTTCACCTACTGCAATGAGAGGGGACCCCAAAACCGGCCCTGAACCCCCAAACTGGCCCCGAACCCCAAAACTGGCCCTGAACCCCAAAACCCAGACCTGAACCCCCAAACCGGCCCCGAACCCCAAAACTGGCCCTGAACCCCAAAACCCAGACCTGAACCCCCAAACCCAGCCCCGAACCCAATGGGCTTGGGCACCGTGCTCACGCGCCACAGCATGGACATGCGCTTCACCTACTGCGACGAGAGGTGACCCCCGAACCCCGAAACCGGCCCCGAACCCCCAAAACCGGCCCCGAACCCCCAAACCCAGACCTGAACCCCCAAACCCAGACCTGATCCCAATGGGCTCGGGCACCATGCTCACGCGCCACAGCATGGACATGCGCTTCACCTACTGCGACGAGAGGGGACCCCAAAACCCGAACCCCGAAACCGGCCCCGAACCCCAAAACCGGCCCCGAACCCCCAAACCCAGACCTGAACCTCCAAACCCAGACCTGACCCCAATGGGCTCGGGCACCGTGCTCACGCGCCACAGCATGGACATGCGCTTCACCTACTGCGACGAGAGGGGACCCCAAAACCGGCCCTGAACCCCCAAACTGGGCCCGAACCCCAAAACTGGCCCTGAACCCCAAAACCCAGACCTGAACCCCCAAACCCAGACCTGACCCCAATGGGCTCGGGCACCGTGCTCACACGCCACAGCATGGACATGCGCTTCACCTACTGCGACGAGAGGGGACCCCAAAACTCGAACCCCGAAACCGGCCCCGAACCCCAAAACCGGCCCCGAACCCCCAAACCCAGACCTGAACCCCCAAACCCAGCCCCGAATCCAACGGGCTCGGGCACCATGCTCACGCGCCACAGCATGGACATGCGCTTCACCTACTGCGACGAGAGGTGACCCCCGAACCCCGAAACCGGCCCCGAACCCCAAAACCAGCCCCGAACCCCCAAACCCAGCCCCGAATGCCAAAACGCAGCCCTGAAGCCGCTGGGCTCGGGCACTGTGCTCACGCGCCACAGCATGGACATGCGCTTCAGCTACTGCGACGAGAGGGGACCCCCAAACCCCGAAACCGGCCCCAAACCCCAAAACCGGCCCCGAACCCCCAAACCCAGACCTGAACCCCCAAACCCAGACCTGAACCCCCAAACCCAGCCCCGAACCCAACGGGCTTGGGCACCGTGCTCACACACTGCAGCATGGACATGCACTTCACCTACTGCGACGAGAGGGGACCCCAAAACCCGAACCCCGAAACCGGCCCCGAACCCCAAAACCGGCCCCGAATCCCCAAACCCAGACCTGAACCCCCAAACCCAGACCTGAACCCCCAAACCCAGACCTGAACCCCCAAACCCAGCCCCGAACCCAACGGGCTTGGGCACCGTGCTCACGCACTGCAGCATGGACATGCGCTTCACCTACTGCGACGAGAGGGGACCCCAAAACCGGCCCTGAACCCCCAAACTGGCTCCGAACCCCAAAACTGGCCCCAAACCCCAAAACCCAGACCTGAACCCCCAAACCCAGACCCAAACCCCAAAACCCAGACCTGAACCCCCAAACCCAGACCTGATCCCAATGGGCTCGGGCACCGTGCTCACGCGCCACAGCATGGACATGCGCTTCACCTATTGTGAGGAGAGGGGACCCCAAAACCGGCCCTGAACCCCCAAACCGGCCCTGAACCCCAAAACTGGCCCTGAACCCCAAAACCCACACCTGAACCCCCAAACCCAGACCTGAACCCCCAAACCCAGCCCGGAACCCAATGGGTTCAGGCACTGTGCTCACGCGCCACAGCATGGACATGCGCTTCACCTACTGCAATGAGAGGGGACCCCAAAACCGGCCCTGAACCCCCAAACTGGCCCCGAACCCCAAAACTGGCCCTGAACCCCAAAACCCAGACCTGAACCCCCAAACCGGCCCCGAACCCCAAAACTGGCCCTGAACCCCAAAACCCAGACCTGAACCCCCAAACCCAGCCCCGAACCCAATGGGCTTGGGCACCGTGCTCACGCGCCACAGCATGGACATGCGCTTCACCTACTGCGACGAGAGGTGACCCCCGAACCCCGAAACCGGCCCCGAACCCCCAAAACCGGCCCCGAACCCCCAAACCCAGACCTGAACCCCCAAACCCAGACCTGATCCCAATGGGCTCGGGCACTGTGCTCACGCGCCACAGCATGGACATGCGCTTCACCTACTGCGACGAGAGGGGACCCCAAAACCCGAACCCCGAAACCGGCCCCGAACCCCAAAACCGGCCCCGAACCCCCAAACCCAGACCTGAACCTCCAAACCCAGACCTGATCCCAATGGGCTCGGGCACTGTGCTCACGCGCCACAGCATGGACATGCGCTTCACCTACTGCGACGAGAGGGGACCCCAAAACCGGCCCTGAACCCCAAAACTGGCCCCGAACCCCAAAACTGGCCCTGAACCCCAAAATCCAGACATGAACCCCCAAACCCAGACCGGAACCCCCAAACCCAGCCCCGAACCCAACGGGCTTGGGCACCGTGCTCACGCGCTGCAGCATGGACATGCGCTTCACCTACTGTGATGAGAGGGGACCCCAAAACCGGCCCTGAACCCCCAAACTGGCCCCGAACCCCAAAACTGGCCCCAAACCCCAAAACCCAGACCTGAACCCCCAAACCCAGATCCAAACCCCCAAACCCAGCCCGGAACCCAATGGGTTCAGGCACTGTGCTCACGCGCCACAGCATGGACATGCGCTTCACCTACTGCAATGAGAGGGGACCCCAAAACCGGCCCTGAACCCCCAAACTGGCCCCGAACTCCAAAACTGGCGCTGAACCCCCAAACCCAGACCTGAACCCCCAAACCCAGACCTGATCCCAATGGGCCCAAGCACTGTGCTCACGCACTGCAGCATGGACATGCACTTCATCTATTGTGACGAGAGGGGACCCCAAAACCGGCCCTGAACCCCCAAACTGGCCCTGAACCTAAAACTGGCCCCAAACCCCAAAACCCAGACCTGAACCCCCAAACCCCAAACCCAGACCTGAACCCCCAAACCCAGACCTTATCCCAATGGGCTCGGGCACCGTGCTCATGTGCCGCAGCATGGACATGCGCTTCACCTACTGCGACGAGAGGGGACCCCAAAACCGGCCCCGAACCCCCAAACTGGCCCCAAACTCCAAAACTGGCCCCGAACCCCAAAACCCAGACCTGAACCCCCAAACCCAGATCCAAACCCCAAAACCCAGCCCGGAACCCAATGGGTTCAGGCACTGTTCTCACGCGCTGCAGCATGGACATGCGCTTCACCTACTGCGATGAGAGGGGACCCCAAAACCGGCCCCGAACCCCAAAACTGGCTCCAAACCCCCAAACCCAGCCCCAAACCTACCTGGAACCCCCAAATCCAGCCCCAAACCCACCCAGAACCCCCAAATCCAACCCCAAAACCAGTGCTGAACCCCCAAAACCAGCCCCCAAACCAGCTCTGAACCCCCAAAACCAGCCCCAAACCCACCCGGAACCCTCAAATCCAGCACCAAACCCAAACTGAACCCCCAAACCCCATCCAGAACCCCCCAAAACCAGTCCCAAACCCACCTGGAACCCCCCCAAACCAGCCCCAAATGTACACTGAACCCCAAAAAACCACCCGTACTTCCCCAAAACTCAACCTGAACCCCCAAAACCAGCCCCAAACCTACCCGGAACCCCCAAATCCAGCCCCAAATCCAGCCAGAACCCCCAAATCCAGCCCCAAACCCATATGGAAACCTGAAGAACCACCCCTACATCCCCAAAACCCACCCTGAACCCCAAAACCTGACCCTCCAGACCACCCTGAACCCCCAAACCACCCTGAACCCCAAAGCATGATTCCCCAAATCCCTCCCCGACCCCCAAACCCACCCCCATAACCCCCTAAACCCCAAACCTCGTCCCTACACCCCCAAATCCTGAACCCCTAAAGCTGAGCCCCGTGGCCCTGGGGAGCGGTTTTGGGGGTGCGGGGGCCCTGGCTGATGTTGGGGTGCACAGGATCGGGGAGGTTTTGGGGTACGGCCCCGAGGAGCTGCTCGGCTGCTCCCTCTACGAGTACGTCCACGCGCTCGACTCCGACACCCTCAGCAGGAGCGTCCACACGCGTGAGTGCACCCCGAAACCTGCACCCCAAAACCCTCCAGCACCCCAAAACTTCCTGCACCCCAAGCCCCTGCACCCCAAGCCCCCCAGCACCCCAAAACCTCCTGCACTCTAAACCCCTGCACTCCAAACCCCCAGCACCCCAAAACCTCCTGCACCCCAAACCCCTGCACCCCAAACCCCCCAGCACCCCAAAACCTCCTGCACCCCAAGCCCCTGCACCCCAAACCCCCCAGCACCCCAAAACCTCCTGCACCCTAAACCCCTGCACCCCAAACCCCCCAGCACCCCAAAACCTCCTGCACCCTAAACCCCTGCACCCCAAACCCCCCAGCACCCCAAAATCTCCTGTACCCCAAATCCCCGCACCCCAAAACCTCCTGCACCCCAAACCCCTGCACCCCAAACCCCCCAGCACCCCAAAACCTCCTGCACCCCAAGCCCCTGCACCCCAAAACCCCCAACACCCCAAAACCTCCTGCACCCTAAACCCCTGCACCCCAAACCCCTGCACCCCAAAACCTCCTGCACCCTAAACCCCCGCACCCCAAACCCCTAGCACCCCAAAACCTCCTGCACCCTAAACCCCTGCACCCCAACCCCCCAGCACCCCAAAACCTCATGCACCCCAAACCCCTGCACCCCAAAACCTCCTGCACCCTAAACCCCTGCACCCCAAACCCCCCAGCACCCCAAAACCTCCTGCACCCTAAACCCCTGCACCCCAAACCCCCCAGCACCCCAAAACCTCCTGCACCCTAAACCCCTGCACCCCAAACCCCCAGCACCCCAAAACCTCCTGCACCCTAAACCCCTGCACCCCAAACCCTCCAGCACCCCCAAACCCCTGCACCCCAAACCCCCCAGCAACCCAAAACCTCCTGCACCCTAAACCCCTGCACCCCAACCCCCCAGCACCCCAAAACCTCCTTCACCCCAAACCCCTGCACCCCAAACCCTCAGCACCCCAAAATCTCCTGTACCCCAAACCCCTGCACCCCAAAACCTCCTGCACCCTAAGCCCCCTGCACCCCAAACCCCTCAGCACCCCAAAACCTCCTGCCCCTAAACCCCTGCACCCCAAACCTGCCAGCACCCCAAAATCTCCTGTACCCCAAACCCCCGCACCCCAAAACCTCCTGCACCCCAAACCCCCCAGCACCCCAAAACCTTCTTCACCCTGAACCCCTGCACCTCAAAACCCCCCAGCACCCCAAAACCTCCTTCACCCCAAACCCCTGCACCCCAAAACCCCCCAGCACCTCAAAACCTCCTTCACCCTGAATTCCTGCACCCCAAAACCTCCTTCACCCTAAACCTCTTCATCCCCAAAACCCCCGCACCCCAAAACCTCCTTCACCCTAAACCCCTGCACCCCAAAACCCCCCAGCACCCCAAAACCTCCTTCACCCTAAACCCCTACACCCCAAATATCCCCTTGGGGCCCCTCTAGGCACCCCAATATCCCATGTGGGCACCCGAATATCTCCCCAAGCCACCACTAGGCACCCCAATATCCCTTTGGGGCACCCCTAGGGACCCCAATATCCCACATGGGCAACCCAATATCCCCCCCAAGGCACCCCTGGGTACCCCAATATCCCCCCAAGCCACCACTAGGCACCCCAATATCCCGTCTGGGCTCCCCAATAACCCCCCAAGCCACCACTAGGCATCCCAATATCCCATCTGGGCACCCCAATAACTCCCTAGAGTCCCCCTGGGCACCCCAATATCCCATCTGGGCACCCCAATATCCCCCAAGCCACCACTAGGCACCCCAGTATCCCATCTGGGCACCTCAATAACCCCCTAGAGTCCCCCTGGGCACCCCAATATCCCCCCAAGCCACCACTAGGCACCCCAATATCCCATCTGAGCACCCCAATAACTCCCTAGAGTCCTCCTGGGCACCCCAATATCCCATCTGGGCACCCCAATAACCCCCTAGAGTCCCCCTGGGCACCCCAATATCCCATCTGGGCACCCCAATATCCCCCCAAGCCACCACTAGGCACCTCAATATCCCATCTGAGCACCCCAATAACTCCCTAGAGTCCCCCTGGGCACCCCAATATCCCCCCAAGCCACCACTAGGCATCCCAATATCCCATCTGGGCACCCCAATAACTCCCTAGAGTCCCCCTGGGCACCCCAATATCCCATCTGGGCACCCCAATATCCCCCAAGCCACCACTAGGCACCCCAGTATCCCATCTGGGCACCTCAATAACCCCCTAGAGTCCCCCTGGGCACCCCAATATCCCCCCAAGCCACCACTAGGCACCCCAATATCCCATCTGAGCACCCCAATAACTCCCTAGAGTCCTCCTGGGCACCCCAATATCCCATCTGGGCACCCCAATAACCCCCTAGAGTCCCCCTGGGCACATCAATATCCCATCTGGGCTCCCCAATAACCCCCCAAGCCACCACTAGGCACCTCAATATCCCATCTGAGCACCCCAATAACTCCCTAGAGTCCCCCTGGGCACCCCAATATCCCATCTGGGCTCCCCAATATCCCCCCAAGCCACCACTAGGCACCCCAATATCCCATCTGGGCACCCCAATAACGCCCTAGAGTCCTCCTGGGCACCCCAATATCCCACATGGGCACCTCTAGACACCCCAAGATCCCCTCAAGGCACCCTAATATCCCCCTGGGGCACCACTAGGCACCCCAATATCCCATCTGGGTACCCCAATATCCCCCAAGGACACCTCTAGACACCCCAAGATCCCCTCAAGGCACCCTAATATCCCCCCAGGCCACCACTAGGCACCCCAATATCCCATCTAGGCACCCCAATATCCCCCCAGGCCACCACTAGGCACCCCAATATCCCATGTGGGTACCCCAATATCCCCCAAGGACACCTCTAGACACCCCAAGATCCCCTCAAAGCACCACAATATCGCCCTGGGGCATCTCCAGAAACCCCAATATCCCCCCTGGGGCACCCCAATATACCCCCCCCCCCCCCTCCGGTGTCCCCAGTGCTGAGCAAGGGGCAGGCGGTGACGAACCAGTACCGGTTCCTGGCGAAGCGCGGGGGCTTCTTGTGGGCTCAGACCCAGGCGACGGTGATCGGGAACAGCCGGAGCGCCCAGCCCGAGGGCATCGTGTGTCTCACCTGCGTCCTCAGGTGGGGACAGGGGACAGGGGGACACGGGGACATGGGGACAGCGCCCAGCCCGAGGGCATCGTGTGTCTCACCTGCATCCTCAGGTGGGGACAGGGGACATGGGGACATGGGGACATGGGGAGAGTGCCCAGAGAGAGGGCGTCGTGTGTCTCACCTGCGTCCTCAGGTGGGGACAGGGGACATGGGGACATGGGGACATGGGGACAGTGCCCAGAGAGAGGGCGTCGTGTGTCTCACCTGCGTCCTCAGGTGGGGACAGGGGACATGGGGACATGGGGACATGGGGACAGTGCCCAGAGAGAGGGCGTCGTGTGTCTCACCTGCGTCCTCATGTGGGGACAGGGGACATGGGGACATGGGGACATGGGGAGAGTGCCCAGAGAGAGGGCATCGTGTGTCTCACCTGCGTCCTCAGGTGGGGACAGGGGACAGGGGGACAGTGCCCAGCCCGAGGGCATCGTGTGTCTCACCTGCGTCCTCAGGTGGGGACAGGGGACATGGGGACATGGGGACATGGGGACAGTGCCCAGAGAGAGGGCATCGTGTGTCTCACCTGCGTCCTCAGGTGGGGACAGGGGACATGGGGACATGGGGACATGGGGACAGTGCCCAGAGAGAGGGCATCGTGTGTCTCACCTTTGTCCTCCGGTGGGGACAGGGGACATGGGGACAGCGCCCAGAGAGAGGGCATCGTGTGTCTCACCTGCGTCCTCAGGTGGGGACAGGGGACATGGGGACATGGGGACATGGGGACAGCGCCCAGAGAGAGGGTGTCGTGTGTCTCACCTGCATCCTCAGGTGGGGACAGGGGACAGTGGACATGGGGACATGGGGACAGCGCCCAGAGAGAGGGTATCGTGTGTCTCACCTGTGTCCTCAGGTGGGGACAGGGGACATGGGGACAGGGGACATGGGGACAGTGCCCAGAAAGAGGGCATCGTGTGTCTCACCTGCGTCCTCAGGTGGGGACAGGGGACATGGGGACAGCGCCCAGAGAGAGGGCGTCGTGTGTCTCACCTGCGTCCTCAGGTGGGGACAGGGGACATGGGGACAGGGGACATGGGGACAGTGCCCAGAGAGAGGGCGTCGTGTGTCTCACCTGCGTCCTCAGGTGGGGACAGGGGACATGGGGACAGGGGACATGGGGACAGTGCCCAGAGAGAGGGCATCGTGTGTCTCACCTGCATCCTCAGGTGGGGACAGGGGACATGGGGACATGGGGACAGCGCCCAGAGAGAGGGTGTCGTGTGTCTCACCTGTGTCCTCAGGTGGGGACAGGGGACAGGGGGACATGGGGACATGGGGACAGTGCCCAGAGAGAGGGCATCGTGTGTCTCACCTGCGTCCTCAGGTGGGGACAGGGGGACACGGGGACAGGGGACATGGGGACAGGGGCAGCCACTCCACATGTTTTGGGGGCACTACCCCATGGGAGGGGTTGGGGTCCCCCATGTCCCCATGTCCCCCTGTCCTCATGTCCTTGTGCCCCTGTCCCTGTCCTTGTCCTCATGTCCCCAATTCCCTGTCCCCCCATCCCTGTCCTTGTCCCCATGTCCCTGTCCCCTGTCCGTGTCCCCATCACTGTCCCCAAGCCCCTGTCCCCGTCCCCCTGTCCCCCATCCCAATCACTGTCACTGTCCCCATGTCCCTGTCCCCACTGTCCCCATCCCCTTGTCCCCCTGTCCCTGTCCCACTGTCCCTGTCCCCATGTCCCCATGTATGTCCCCCTGTCCCTGTCCCCATGTCCCCCATTCCCTGTTCCCAAATCCCTGTCCCCAAGTCCCTGTCCCCAGGTCCCTGTCCCCCTGTCCCCATCACTGTCCCCAAGTCCCTGTCCCCCTGTCCCCAATCTCTGTGTCCCCACAGCCCAGTGGAGCAGGGGGGGTTGGTTCTGTCGCTGGAGCAGACGAGGCCCCGTGGGGAGAGGCGACCCCTGCCCCCCCCCGGCCCCCAGACCCCCGACAGCGGCCTCGGTGACTGGGGGCACTGGGAACACTGGGAGGGGGCACTGGGAGGGGGCACTGGGAACACTGGGAGGGGGCACTGGGAGCACTGGGAGGGGGCACTGGGAGCACTGGGAGGGGGCAATACGGCACTGGGAGCACTGGGAGGGGTCACTGGGGATCCCAGGGTGGGCTTGGGGGTCCCGGGGTGGTTTTGTGGGTCCCACCATGGGTTTTGGGGATCCCAAGGGCGGGTTTTGGGGGTCCCAGGGGTGGGTTTTGGGGGTCCCGGGGTGGTTTTGGGGGTCCCACCATGGGTTTTGGGTGTCCTAGGTGGGGGTTTTGGGGTCCCAGGGGTGAGTTTTGGGGTCCCGGGGTGGTTTTGGGGGTCCCACCATGGGTTTTGGGTGTCCTAGGTGGGGGTTTTGGGGTCCCAGGGGTGAGTTTTGGGGTCCCGGGGTGGTTTTGGGGGTCCCACCACGGGTTTTGGGGGTCCCACCATGGGTTTTGGGTGTCCTAGGTGGGGGTTTTGGGGTCCCAGGGGTGAGTTTTGGGGTCCCAGGGTGGGTTTTGGGGGTCCTGGGGTGGTTTTGGGTGTCCCAGGTGGGGCTTTTGAGGTCCTAGGGGTGGGTTTTGGGGGTCCCAGGGTGGTTTATGGGATCCTGGGGTGGGGGGTGGTGGGGTTTGGGGGTCCCAGAGGGGTTTTGGGGTCCCACGTTTGTTTTGGGGGTCCCGAGGGGTGGGTTTTGGGGTGCTAGCCCCCCGCCCGCTGTACCCCAGGGGTGCCGCGGGTGCTGGCGTTCGTGCGCCCCCCCCACGTCTGCGAGGCGGCTCTGCTGCGCGACCCCCGGCGCTTCTGCTCCCCCGAACTCGCCCGCCTGCTCACCCCGATATTCGACCCCCCCCCGGACACCCCCTCCCGGAGACCCCGCAGCCCTGTGAGTTGGGGGGGGGTCCTGAAATTGGGGAGTGATGGGGGGTCTATGGGGTGGGGGGGCAATGGGGAGTCAATGGGGTGGAGGCACTGAATGGGGGGCAATGGAGGGGTCTATGGGGGGGCAATTGGGGGTCTATGGGGTGGGGGGGCACTAAGAGTAAGGGGGCAATGGGGGGTCTATTGGGGGGGCAATGGGGAGTCTATGGGGTGGAGGCACTGAATGGGGGGTCTATGGGGGGGCAATTAGGGGTCTATGGGGTGGAGGCACTGAATGGGGGGTCTATGGGGGGGCAATTGGGGGTCTATGGGGTGGGGGGGCACTAAGAGTAAGGGGGCAATGGGGGGGTCTATGGGGTGGGGGGCACTGAATGGGAGGCAATGGGGGTTCTATGGGGGGCAATTGGGGGTCTATGGAGTGGGGGGGCACTAAGAGTAAGGGGGCAATGGGGGTTCTATTGGGTGGGGGGGCAATGAGGAGTCTATGGGGTGGAGGCACTGAATGGGGGGGTCTATGGGGGGGCAATTAGGGGTCTATGGGGTGGAGGCACTGAATGGGGTGTCTATGGAGGGGTAATTGGGGGTCTATGGGGGGCAATTGGGGGTCTATGGGGTGGGGGGGCACTAAGAGTAAGGGGGCAATGGGGGGGTCTATGGGGTGGGGGGCACTGAATGGGGGGCAATGGGGAGTCTATGGGGTGGAGGCACTGAATGGGAGGCAATGGGGGGTCTATGGGGGGCAATTGGGGGTCTATGGGGTGGGGGGGCACTAAGAGTAAGGGGGCAATGGGGGGTCTATTGGGGGGGCAATGGGGAGTCTATGGGGTGGAGGCACTGAATGGGGGGTCTATGGGGGGGCAATTAGGGGTCTATGGGGTGGAGGCACTGAATGGGGTGTCTATGGAGGGGTAATTGGGGGTCTATGGGGGGGCAATTGGGGGTCTATGGGGTGGGGGGGCACTAAGAGTAAGGGGGCAATGGGGGGTCTATTGGGTGGGGGGGCAATGAGGAGTCTATGGGGTGGAGGCACTGAATGGGGGGGTCTATGGGGGGGCAATTAGG
>JAUNZM010001929.1:0-24936 GCA_033459285.1 Clamator glandarius | reverse complement strand
TTTTAGAACGGTCCTGGGTGGCTCTAGAAGGGTCTGGGGGGCTTTTAGAAGGGTCCTGGAGGGCTCTAGAAGGGTCTGGGGGCTTTTAGAAGAGTCCTGGGTGGCTCTAGAGGGTTCTAGGGCGTTTTAGAAGGGTCCTAGGGGCCTCTAGAAGGGTCTGGGGGCTTTTAGAAGGGTCCTGGGATGCTCTAGAAGGGTCTGGGTGATTTTATAAGGGTCCTCGGATGCTCTAGAAGGGTCTGGGGGCTTTTAGAAGGGTCCTGGGGTGCTCTAGAATGGTCTGGGGGCTTTTAGAAGGGTCCTGGGAGGCTCTAGAAGGGTCTGGGGGCTTTTAGAAAGGACCTGGGTGGCTCTAGAAGGGTCTGGGGGCTTTTAGAAGGGTCCTGGGGTGCTCTAGAAGGGACGGGGTTCCTTAAGAGGGGCCCTGGGTGCCTCTTGAAGGGCCTGGGGGCATTTAGAAAGGTCCTGGGGGACTCTAGAAGGGTCTAGGGGCTTTTAGAAGGGTACTGGAGGGCTCTAGAAGGGTCTGGGGGCTTTTAGAATGATCCTGGGGGTCTCTAGAAGGGTCTGGGGGCTTTTAGATGGGTCGTAGGTGGCTCTAGAAGGGTCTGGGGGCTTTTAGAATGATCCTGGGGGGCTCTAGAAGGGTCTGGGGGCTTTTAGAATGATCCGGGGACGGTCTAGAAAGGTCTGGGTGCTTTTTGAAGGATCCTAGGGGGCTCTAGAAGGGTCTGGGGGCTTTTAGAAGGATCCGGGAAGGGTCTAGAAGGGTCTGGGGGCTTTTAGAATGATCCTGGGGTTCTCTAGAAGGGTCTGGTTGCTTTTAGAAGGGTACTGGGAGGCTCTAGAAGGGTCGGGGTGCTTTTATAAGGGTCCGGGGAGCCTCTAGAAGGGTCTGGGTGCTTGTAGAAGGGTCCTGGTGGGCTCTAGAAGGGTCTGGGGGCTTTTAGAAGGGTCCTGGGGGCCTCTAGAAGGGTCTGGGTGCTTTTAGAAATGTCCTGGGGTGTTCTAGAAGGGTCTGGGGGCTTGTAGAAGGGTCCTGGGTGCCTCTAGAAGGGTCTGGGGGCATTTAGAAGGGTCCTGGTGGGCTCAAGAAGGGTCTGGGGGCTTTTAGAAGGGTCCTCGGGGGCTCTAGAGGGGTGTGGGGGCTTTTAGAAAGGTCCTGGGGGGCTCTAGAAGGGTCTGGGGGCTTTTAGAAGGGTCCTGGGGCCTCTAGAAAGGTCTGGGGTCTTTTAGAAAGGTCCTGGGAGGATCTAGAAGGGTCTGGGGGCTTTTAGAAGGATCCGGGGAGGGTCTAGAAGGGTCTGGGGGCTTTTAGAAGGGTCCTGGGGGGCTCTAGACGGGTCTGGGAGCTTTTAGTAGGGTCCTGGGGGGCTCTAGAAGGGTCTGGGGTCTTTTAGAATGGTCCTGGGGGGCTCTAGAAGGGTCTGGGGGCTTTTAGATGGGTCCTGGGGGCCTCTAGAAGGATCTGGGGGCTTTTAGTAGGGTCCTGGGGTTCTCTAGAAGGGTCTGGGGGCATTTAGAAGGGTCCTGAGGGGCTCTAGAAGGGTCTGGGGGCTTTTAGATGGGTCCTGGGGGCCTCTAGAAGGATCTGGGGGCTTTTAGATGGGTCCTGGGGTTCTCTAGAAGGGTCTGGGGGCATTTAGAAGGGTCCTGAGGGGCTCTAGAAGGGTCTGGGGGCTTTTAGAATGATCCGGGGACGGTCTAGAAGGGTCTTTATGCTTTTTGAAAGATCCTAGGCGGCTCTAGAAGGGTCTGGGATCTTTTAGAAGGGTCCTGGGGGGCTCTAGAAGGGTCTGGAGGCTTTTAGAAGGGTCTTGGGGGGCTCTAGAAGGGTCTGGGGGCTTTTAGAATAATCCGGGGAGGGTCTAGAATGGTCTGGGTTCTTTTAGAATAGTCCTGGGAGGTTTTAGAAGGGTCTGGGGTCTTTTAGAATGATCAGGGGAGGGTCTAGAAGGGTCTGGGCGCTTTTAGACGGGTCCTGGGGGGCTCTACAATACTCTGGAGGCTTTTAGAGGGGTTCTGGGGGGCCCTAGAAGGGTCTGGGTTCATTTAGAAGGATCCGGGGAGGATCTAGAAAGGTCGGGGGGCTATTAGAAGGGTCCTGGGAGGCTCTAGAAGAATCTGGGGGCTTTTAGAATGATCCGGGGAGGGTCTAGAAGGATCTGGGGGCCTTTAGAAGGGCCCTGGGGGGCTCTAGAATGGTCTGGGGGCTTTTAGAAGGGTCCTGGGGGACTTTAGAAGGGTCTGGGGGCTTTTAGAAGGGTCCTAGGGGCCTCTAGAAGGGTCTGGGTGCTTTTAGAAGGGTCCTGGGATGCTCTAGAATGGTCTGGGTGCTTTTAGAAGGGTCCTCGGATGCTCTAGAAGGGTCTGGGGGCTTTTAGAAGGGTCCTGGGGGGCTCTAGAATGTTCTGGGGGCTTTCAGAAGGGTCCTGGGGGTCTCTAGAAGGGTCTGGGGGCTTTTAGAAGGGTCCTGGGGGGCTCTAGAAGTGTCTGGGGACTTTTAGAATGGTCCTGGGTGGCTCTAGAAGCGTCTGGGGGCTTTTAGAAGGGTTCGGGGGGGCTCTAGAAGGGTCTGGGGAATTTTAGAAGGGTCGTCGGATTCTCTAGAAGGGTCTGGGGGCTTTTAGAAGGGTCCTAGAGGGCTCTAGAAGGTTCTGGGGGCTTTCAGAAGGGTCCTGGGGGTCTCTAGAAGGGTCTGGGGGCTTTTAGAAGGGTCCTGGGGGGCTCTAGAAGGGTCTGTGTGCCTTTAGAAGGGTCCTGGGTGACTCTAGAATGTTCTGCAGGCTTTCAGAAGGGTCCTGGGTGGCTCTAGAAGGATCTGGGGGCTTTTAGAAGGGTCCTGGGTGGCTCTAGAAGGGTCTGGGGGCTTTTAGAAGGGTCCTGGGGTGCTCTAGAAGGGTCTGGGGGCTTTTAGAAGAGTCCTGGGTGGCTCTAGAGGGTTCTAGGGCGTTTTAGAAGGGTCCTAGGGGCCTCTAGAAGGGTCTGGGGGCTTTTAGAAGGGTCCTGGGGGGCTCTAGAATGTTCTGGGTTCTTTCAGAAGGGTCCTGGGGTGCTCTAGAAGGGTCTGGGGGCTTTTAGAAGGGTCCTGGGGGGCTCTAGAATGGTCTGGGGGCTTTTAGAAGGGTCCTGGGTGGCTCTAGAAGGGTCTGGTTGCTTTTAGAAGGGTACTGGGAGGCTCTAGAAGGGTCGGGGTGCTTTTATAAGGGTCCGGGGAGCCTCTAGAAGGGTCTGGGTGATTTTAGAAAGGTCCTGGGGGGCTCTAGAAGGGTCTAGAGGCTTTTAGACGGGTCCTGGGGGCCTCTAGAAGGGTCTGGGTGCTTTTAGAAGGGTCCTGGGTGGCTCTAGAAGGGTCTGGGTGCTTGTAGAAGGGTCCTGGGGGGCTCTAGATGGGTCTGGGGGCTTTTAGAAGGGTCCTGGGGGCCTCTAGAAGGGTCTGGGTGCTTTTAGAAATGTCCTGGGGGGCTCTAGAAGGGTCTGGGGGCTTGTAGAAGGGTCCTGGGTGCCTCTAGAAGGGTCTGGGGGCATTTAGAAGGGTCCTGGTGGGCTCAAGAAGGGTCTGGGTGCTTTTAGAAGGATCCGGGGAGGGTCTAGAAGGGTGTGGGGGCTTTTAGAAAGGTCCTGGGGGGCTCTAGAAGGGTCTGGGGGCTTTTAGAAGGGTCCTGGGGCCTCTAGAAAGGTCTGGGGTCTTTTATAAAGGTCCTGGGAGGATCTAGAAGGGTCTGGGGGCTTTTAGAAGGATCCGGGGAGGGTCTAGAAGGGTCTGGGGGCTTTTAGAAGGGTCCTGGGGGGCTCTAGAAGGGTCTGGGAGCTTTTAGTAGGGTCCTGGGGGGCTCTAGAAGGGTCTGGGGTCTTTTAGAATGGTCCTTGGGGGCTCTAGAAGTGTCTGGGGGCTTTTAGAAGGGTCCTGGGGGCCTCTAGAAGGATCTGGGGGCTTTTAGATGGGTCCTGGGGTTCTCTAGAAGGGTCTGGTGGCATTTAGAAGGGTCCTGAGGGGCTCTAGAAGGTTCTGGGAGCTTTTAGAATGATCCGGGGACGGTCTAGAAGGGTCTTTATGCTGTTTGAAAGATCCTAGGCGGCTCTAGAAGGGTCTGGGGTCTTTTAGAAGGGTCCTGGGGGGCTCTAGAAGGGTCTGGAGGCTTTTAGAATGGTCTTGGGGGGCTCTAGAAGGGTCTGGGGGCTTTTAGAATAATCCGGGGAGGGTCTAGAATGGTCTGGGTTCTTTTAGAATAGTCCTGGGAGGTTTTAGAAGGGTCTGGGGTCTTTTAGAATGATCAGGGGAGGGTCTAGAAGGGTCTGGGCGCTTTTAGACGGGTTCTGGGGGGCTCTACAATACTCTGGAGGCTTTTAGAGGGGTTCTGGGGGGCCCTAGAAGGGTCTGGGTTCATTTAGAAGGATCCGGGGAGGATCTAGAAAGGTCGGGGGGCTATTAGAAGGGTCCTGGGAGGCTCTAGAAGAATCTGGGGGCTTTTAGAATGATCCGGGGAGGGTCTAGAAGGGTCTGGGGGCCTTTAGAAGGGCCCTGGGGGGCTCTAGAATGGTCTGGGGGCTTTTAGAAGGGTCCTGGGGGACTCTAGAAGGGTCTGGGGGCTTTTAGAAGGGTCCTAGGGGCCTCTAGAAGGGTCTGGGTGCTTTTAGAAGGGTCCTGGGATGCTCTAGAATGGTCTGGGTGCTTTTAGAAGGGTCCTCGGATGCTCTAGAAGGGTCTGGGGGCTTTTAGAAGGGTCCTGGGGGGCTCTAGAATGTTCTGGGGGCTTTCAGAAGGGTCCTGGTGGTCTCTAGAAGGGTCTGGGGGCTTTTAGAATGGTCCTGGGTGGCTCTAGAAGGGTCTGGGGGCTTTTAGAAGGGTTCGGGGGGGCTCTAGAAGGGTCTGGGGAATTTTAGAAGGGTCGTCGGATTCTCTAGAAGGGTCTGGGGGCTTTTAGAAGGGTCCTGGAGGGCTCTAGAAGGTTCTGGGGGCTTTCAGAAGGGTCCTGGGGGTCTCTAGAAGGGTCTGGGGGCTTTTAGAAGGGTCCTGGGGGGCTCTAGAAGGGTCTGTGTGCCTTTAGAAGGGTCCTGGGTGACTCTAGAATGTTCTGCAGGCTTTCAGAAGGGTCCTGGGTGGCTCTAGAAGGATCTGGGGGCTTTTAGAAGGGTCCTGGGTGGCTCTAGAAGGGTCTGGGGGCTTTTAGAAGGGTCCTGGGGTGCTCTAGAAGGGTCTGGGGGCTTTTAGAAGAGTCCTGGGTGGCTCTAGAGGGTTCTAGGGCGTTTTAGAAGGGTCCTAGGGGCCTCTAGAAGGGTCTGGGGGCTTTTAGAAGGGTCCTGGGGGGCTCTAGAATGTTCTGGGTTCTTTCAGAAGGGTCCTGGGGTGCTCTAGAAGGGTCTGGGCGCTTTTAGAAGGGTCCTGGGGGGCTCTAGAATGGTCTGGGGGCTTTTAGAAGGGTCCTGGGTGGCTCTAGAAGGGTCTGGTTGCTTTTAGAAGGGTACTGGGAGGCTCTAGAAGGGTCGGGGTGCTTTTATAAGGGTCCGGGGAGCCTCTAGAAGGGTCTGGGTGATTTTAGAAAGGTCCTGGGGGGCTCTAGAAGGGTCTAGAGGCTTTTAGACGGGTCCTGGGGGCCTCTAGAAGGGTCTGGGTGCTTTTAGAAGGGTCCTGGGTGGCTCTAGAAGGGTCTGGGTGCTTGTAGAAGGGTCCTGGGGGGCTCTAGATGGGTCTGGGTGCTTTTAGAAGGGTCCTGGGGGCCTCTAGAAGGGTCTGGGTGCTTTTAGAAATGTCCTGGGGTGTTCTAGAAGGGTCTGGGGGCTTGTAGAAGGGTCCTGGGTGCCTCTAGAAGGGTCTGGGGGCATTTAGAAGGGTCCTGGTGGGCTCAAGAAGGGTCTGGGTGCTTTTAGAAGGATCCGGGGAGGGTCTAGAAGGGTGTGGGGGCTTTTAGAAAGGTCCTGGGGGGCTCTAGAAGGGTCTGGGGGCTTTTAGAAGGGTCCTGGGGCCTCTAGAAAGGTCTGGGGTCTTTTAGAAAGGTCCTGGGAGGATCTAGAAGGGTCTGGGGGCTTTTAGAAGGATCCGGGGAGGGTCTAGAAGGGTCTGGGGGCTTTTAGAAGGGTCCTGGGGGGCTCTAGAAGGGTCTGGGAGCTTTTAGTAGGGTCCTGGGGGTCTCTAGAAGGGTCTGGGGTCTTTTAGAATGGTCCTTGGGGGCTCTAGAAGTGTCTGGGGGCTTTTAGAAGGGTCCTGGGGGCCTCTAGAAGGATCTGGGGGCTTTTAGATGGGTCCTGGGGTTCTCTAGAAGGGTCTGGTGGCATTTAGAAGGGTCCTGAGGGGCTCTAGAAGGTTCTGGGAGCTTTTAGAATGATCCGGGGACGGTCTAGAAGGGTCTTTATGCTGTTTGAAAGATCCTAGGCGGCTCTAGAAGGGTCTGGGGTCTTTTAGAAGGGTCCTGGGGGGCTCTAGAAGGGTCTGGAGGCTTTTAGAATGGTCTTGGGGGGCTCTAGAAGGGTCTGGGGGCTTTTAGAATAATCCGGGGAGGGTCTAGAATGGTCTGGGTTCTTTTAGAATAGTCCTGGGAGGTTTTAGAAGGGTCTGGGGTCTTTTAGAATGATCAGGGGAGGGTCTAGAAGGGTCTGGGCGCTTTTAGACGGGTCCTGGGGGGCTCTACAATACTCTGGAGGCTTTTAGAGGGGTTCTGGGGGGCCCTAGAAGGGTCTGGGTTCATTTAGAAGGATCCGGGGAGGATCTAGAAAGGTCGGGGGGCTATTAGAAGGGTCCTGGGAGGCTCTAGAAGAATCTGGGGGCTTTTAGAATGATCCGGGGAGGGTCTAGAAGGGTCTGGGGGCCTTTAGAAGGGCCCTGGGGGGCTCTAGAATGGTCTGGGGGCTTTTAGAAGGGTCCTGGGGGACTCTAGAAGGGTCTGGGGGCTTTTAGAAGGGTCCTAGGGGCCTCTAGAAGGGTCTGGGTGCTTTTAGAAGGGTCCTGGGATGCTCTAGAATGGTCTGGGTGCTTTTAGAAGGGTCCTCGGATGCTCTAGAAGGGTCTGGGGGCTTTTAGAAGGGTCCTGGGGGGCTCTAGAATGTTCTGGGGGCTTTCAGAAGGGTCCTGGTGGTCTCTAGAAGGGTCTGGGGGCATTTAGAAGGGTCCTGGGGGGGTCTAGAATGGTCTGGGGGCTTTTAGAATGGTCCTGGGTGGCTCTAGAAGGGTCTGGGGGCTTTTAGAAGGGTTCGGGGGGGCTCTAGAAGGGTCTGGGGAATTTTAGAAGGGTCGTCGGATTCTCTAGAAGGGTCTGGGGGCTTTTAGAAGGGTCCTGGAGGGCTCTAGAAGGTTCTGGGGGCTTTCAGAAGGGTCCTGGGGGTCTCTAGAAGGGTCTGGGGGCTTTTAGAAGGGTCCTGGGGGGCTCTAGAAGGGTCTGTGTGCCTTTAGAAGGGTCCTGGGTGACTCTAGAATGTTCTGCAGGCTTTCAGAAGGGTCCTGGGTGGCTCTAGAAGGATCTGGGGGCTTTTAGAACGGTCCTGGGTGGCTCTAGAAGGGTCTGGGGGCTTTTAGAAGGGTCCTGGGGTGCTCTAGAAGGGTCTGGGGGCTTTTAGAAGAGTCCTGGGTTGCTCTAGAGGGTTCTAGGGCGTTTAGAAGGGTCCTAGGGGCCTCTAGAAGGGTCTGGGGGCTTTTAGAAGGGTCCTGGGATGCTCTAGAAGGGTCTGGGTGATTTTATAAGGGTCCTCGGATGCTCTAGAAGGGTCTGGGGGCTTTTAGAAGGGTCCTGGGGTGCTCTAGAATGGTCTGGGGGCTTTTAGAAGGGTCCTGGGAGGCTCTAGAAGGGTCTGGGGGCTTTTAGAAAGGTCCTGGGTGGCTCTAGAAGGGTCTGGGGGCTTTTCGAAGGGTCCTGGGTGTCTCTAGAAGGGTCTGGGGGCTTTTAGAAGGTTCCTGGGAGGCTCTAGAAGGGTCTGGGTGCTTTTAGAAGTGTCCTGGGGTGCTCTAGAAGGGTCTGGGGAATTTTAGAAGGGTCCTCGGATGCTCTAGAAGGGTCTGGGTGCTTTTAGAAGGGTCCTGGAGGGCTCTAGAATGTTCTGGGGGCTTTCAGAAGGGTCCTGGGGTTCTCTAGAAGCGTCTGGGCGCTTTTAGAAGGGTCCTGGGGGGCTCTAGAAGGGTCTGGGTTCCTTTAGAAGGGTCCTGGGTGATTCTAGAATGTTCTGCTGGCTTTCAGAAGGGTCCTGGGGTCCTCTAGAAGGGTCTGGGGTCTTTTAGAAGGGTCCCGGGGGGCTCTAGAAGGGTCTGGGGTCTTTTAGAATGGTCCTGGGGTGCTCTAGAAGGGTCTGGGGACTTTTAGAAGGGTCCTGGGGTGCTCTAGAAGGGACGGGGTTCCTTAAGAGGGGCCCTGGGTGCCTCTTGAAGGGCCTGGGGGCTTTTAGAAGGGTCCTGGGGTGCTCTAGAATGGTCTAGGGGCTTTTAGAAGGGTACTGGGGGGCTCTAGAAGGATCTGGAGGCTTTTAGAATGATCCTGGGGGTCTCTAGAAGGGTCTGGGGGCTTTTAGATGGGTCGTAGGTGGCTCTAGAAGGGTCTGGGGGCTTTTAGAATGATCCTGGGGGGCTCTAGAATGGTCTGGGGGCTTTTAGAATGATCCGGGGACGGTCTAGAAAGGTCTGGGTGCTTTTTGAAGGATCCTAGGGGGCTCTAGAAGGGTGTGGGGGCTTTTAGAAGGATCCGGGAAGGGTCCTGGCTTATCTAGAAGTGTCTGGGGGCATTTAGAAGGGTCCTGGGTGTCTCTAGAATGGTCTGGGGGCTTTTAGAAGGGTCCTGGGGGCCTCTATAAGGGTCTGGGTGCTTTTAGAATGGTCCTGGGGGGCTCTAGAAGGGTCTTGGGGCATTTAGAAGGGTCCTGGTGTGCTCTAGAAGGGTCTGGGGACTTTTAGAAGGGTCCTGGGGTGCTCTAGAATGGACGGGGTGCCTTAAGAATGCCCTGGGGACCTCTAGATTGGTCTGGGGGCTTTTAGAAGGGTCCTGGGGGGCTCTAGAAGGGTCTGTAGGCTTTTAGAAGGGTCCTGGGGGGCTCTAGAAGTGTCTGGGGGCTTTTAGAAGGGTCCTGGTGTCCTCTAGAAGGGTCTCAGGGCTTTAGAATGGTCCTGGGATGCTCTAGAATGGTCTGGGGTTTTTTAGAAGGATCCGGGGAGGGTCTAGAAGGCTCTGGGGGCTTTTAGAAGGGTCCTGGGGTCCTCTAGAAGGGTCTGGGGGCATTTAGATGGGTCATAGGGGGCTCTAGAAGGGTCAGGGGGCTTTTAGAAGTGTCCTGGGTGGCTCTAGAAGGGTCTGGGGGCTTTTAGAATGATCCGGGGACGGTCTAGAAGGGTCTGGGTGCTTTTTGAAGGATCCTAGGGGGCTCTAGAAGGGTCTGAGGGCGTTTAGAAGGATCCGAGGAGTGTCTAGAAGGGTCTGGGGGCTTTTAGAAGGGTCCTGGGGGTCTCTAGAAGGGTCTGGTGGCATTTAGAAGGGTCCTGGGAGGCTCTAGAAGGGTCTGGGTGCTTTTATAAGGGACCGGGGAGCCTCTAGAAGGGTCTGGGTGCTTTTAGAAAGGTCCTGGGGGGCTCTAGAAGGGTCTAGAGGCTTTTAGACGAGACCTGGGGGCCTCTAGAAGGGTCTGGGGGCTTTTAGAAGGGTCCTGGGTGGATCTAGATTGGTCTGGGGGCTTGTAGAAGGGTCCTGGGGGGCTCTAGAAGGGTCTGGGGGCTTGTAGAATGGTCCTGGGGGGGCTCTAGAAGGGTCTGGTGGCTTTTAGAAGGGTCCTGGGGGCCTCTAGAAGGGTCTGGGGGCTTTTAGAAGGGTCCTTGGGGGCTCTAGAAGGGTCTGGAGGCTTGTAGAAAGGTCCTGGTAGGCTCTAGAAGGGTCTGGGGGCTTTTAGAAGGGTCCTGGGGTGCTCTAGAATGGTCTGGGTGCTTTTAGAAGGGTCCTGGGAGGCTCTAGAAGGGTCTGGGGGCTTTTAGAAGGGTCCTGGGTGGCTCTAGAATGGTCTGGGGGCTTTTAGAAGGGTCCTGGGAGTATCTAGAAGAGTCTGGGGGCTTTTAGAAGGATCCAGGGAGGCTCTAGAAGGGTCTGGGGTCTTTTAGAATGGTCCTGGGATGCTCTAGAAGGCTCTGGGTGCTTTTAGAAGGGTCCTGGGGGGCTCTAGAAGGTTCTTGGTGCTTTCAGAAAGGTCCAGGGAGCCTCTAGAAGGGTCTGGAGGCTTTTAGAAAGGTCCGGGGGGGCTCTAGAGTGGTCTGGGGTCTTTTAGACGGGTCCTGGCGTGCTCTAGAAAGGTCTGGGTACTTTTAGAAGGGTCCTGGGGTGCTCTAGAAGGGACGGGGTGCCTGAAGAGGAGGCCTGGGGGGCTCTAGAAGTGTCTGGGGGCTTTTAGAAGGGTCCTGGGGGGCTCTAGAAGGGTCTGGGGTCTTTTAGAAGGATCCGGGGAGTGTCTATAAGTGTCTGCGGCCTTTCAGAAGGTTCCTGGGGGGCTCTAGAAGGGTCTGGGGGCTTTTATATGGGTCCGGGGGGGCTCTAGAAGAATCTGGGGACTTTTAGAAGGGTCCTGGTGGCATCTAGACGGGTCTGGGGGCTATTAGAAGGGTCCTGGGGGGCTCTAGAAGGGTCTGGGTGCTTGTAGAAGGGTCCTGGGAGGCTCTGGAAGGGTCTGGGTGCTTTTATAAGGGTCCTGGGTGCCTCTAGAAGGGTCTGGTGGCTTTTACAAGGGTCCGGGGGGGCTCTAGAAGGGTCTCGGGAATATTAGAAGGGTCGTCGGATTCTCTAGAAGGGTCTGGGGGCTTTTAGAAGGGTCCTGGAGGGCTCTAGATGGTTCTGGGGGCTTTCAGAAGGGTCCTGGGGGTCTCTAGAAGGGTCTGGGGGCTTTTAGAAGGGTCCTGGGGGGCTCTAGAAGGTTCTGGGGGCTTTTAGAAGGGTCCTCGGTGACTCTAGAATGTTCTGCTTGCTTTCAGAAGGGTCCTGGGTTCCTCTAGAAGGGTCTGGGGGCTTTTAGAAGGGTCCTGGGGGGCTCTAGAAGGGTCTGGGGGCTTTTAGAAGGGTCCTGGGGTGCTCTAGAATGGTCTGGGGGCTTTTAGAAGGGTCCTGGGAGGCTCTAGAAGGGTCTGGGGTCTTTTAGAAAGGTCCTGGGAGGATCTAGATGGGTCTGGGTGCTTTTAGAAGGGTCCTGGGATGCTCTAGAAGGGTCTGGGGGCTTGTAGATGGGTCCTGGGGGGGCTCTAGAAGGTTCTGGGTGCTTTTAGAAGGGTCCTGGGTGGCTCTGGAAATACCACGTATCCTTCTAAAAGCCCCCAGACCCTTCTAGATCCCCCCAGGACTCTTCTAAATGCACCCAGACCCTTCTAGATTCTCCCAGGACCCTTCTAAAAGCCCCCAGACCCTTCTAGAGCTCCCCAGGACCCGTCTAAAATACCCCAGACCCTTCTAGAGGTACCCAGGGCCCCTCTAGTGGTCCCCAGACCCTTCTAGAGCCACCAAGGACCACTCTAAAAGCCCCCAGACCCTTCAAGAGCTCCCCAGAACCCATCTAAAATCCCCCAGACCCTTCTAGAGCCCCCAAGGACCCTTCTAAAAGCCCCCAGACCCTTCTAGAGACCCGCAGGACCCTTCTAAAAGACCCCAGACCCTTGTAGACCATCCCTGGATCCTTCTAATAGCCCCCAGACCCTTCTAGAGCCCCCCAGGACCCTTCTAAAAGTCCCCAGACCTTTATAGACCCTCCCCGGATCCTTCTAAAAGCACCCAGACCCTTCTAGAGACACCCAGGACCCTTATAAAATCACTCAGACCATTCTAGAGCCCCACAGGACCCTTATAAAAGCCCCCAGAGACTTCTAGATGGCCCCAGGACCATTCTAAAAGCCCTCACACCCTTCTAGAGCCCACCAGGACCCTTCTAAAAGCCGCCAGACCCTTCTAGAGTCCCCCAGGACCCTTCTAAAAGCTCCCAGACCCTTCTAGAGACCCGCAGGACCCATCTAAATGCCCCCAGACCCTTCTAGAGTTTCCCAGGACCCTTCTAAAAGCCCCCAGACCCTTCTAGAGCTCCCCAGGACCCTTCTAAAATACCCCAGACCCTTCTAGAGGCCTCCAGGGCCCCTCTAGTGGTCCCCAGACCCTTCTAGAGCCCCCAAGGACCATTCTAAAAGACCCCAGACCCTTCTAGAGGCCCCTATGGCCCCTCTAATGGTCCCCAGACCCTTCTAGAGCCCCAAGGACCCTTCTAAAAGCCCCCAGACCCTTCTAGAGACCCGCACTACCCTTCTAAATGCCCCCAGACCTTTTTAGAGGCCCCCAGGATCCTTCTAAAATCCCCCAGACCCTTCTAGAGCACCCCAGGACACTTCTAAATGCCCCCAGACCCTTCTAGAGCCCTCCAGGACCCTTCTAAAAGCCCCCAGACCCTTCTAGAGCTCCCCAGGACTCGTCTAAAATACCCCAGACCCTTCTAGAGGTCCCCAGGGCCCCTCTAGTGGTCCCCAGACCCTTCTAGAGCCCCCAAGTACCATTCTAAAAGACCCCAGACCCTTCAAGAGCTCCCCAGAACCCTTCTAAAATCCCCCAGACCCTTCTAGAGGCCCCTAGGGCCCCTCTAATTGTCCCCAGACCCTTCTAGAGCCCCCAAGGACCTTTCTAAAAGCCCCCAGACCCTTCTAGAGACCCGCAGGACCCTTCTAAAAGGCCCCAGAGCCTTCTAGAGCCCCCCAGGACCCGTCTAAAAGACCCCAGACCCTTCTAGAGCTCCCCAGGACCCGTCTAAAATACCCCAGACCCTTCTAGAGGTACCCAGGGCCCCTCTAGTGGTCCCCAGACCCTTCTAGAGCCACCAAGGACCACTCTAAAAGCCCCCAGACCCTTCAAGAGCTCCCCAGAACCCATCTAAAATCCCCAGACCCTTCTAGAGCCCCCAAGGACCCTTCTAAAAGCCCCCAGACCCTTCTAGAGACCCGCAGGACCCTTCTAAAAGACCCCAGACCCTTGTAGACCATCCCTGGATCCTTCTAATAGCCCCCAGACCCTTCTAGAGCCCCCCAGGACCCTTCTAAAAGTCCCCAGACCTTTATAGACCCTCCCCGGATCCTTCTAAAAGCACCCAGACCCTTCTAGAGACACCCAGGACCCTTATAAAATCACTCAGACCATTCTAGAGCCCCACAGGACCCTTATAAAAGACCCCAGAGACTTCTAGATGGCCCCAGGACCATTCTAAAAGCCCTCACACCCTTCTAGAGCCCACCAGGACCCTTCTAAAAGCCGCCAGACCCTTCTAGAGTCCCCCAGGACCCTTCTAAAAGCTCCCAGACCCTTCTAGAGACCCGCAGGACCCATCTAAATGCCCCCAGACCCTTCTAGAGTTTCCCAGGACCCTTCTAAAAGCCCCCAGACCCTTCTAGAGACCCGCAGGACCCTTCTAAAAGGCCCCAGAGCCTTCTAGAGCCCCCCAGGACCCGTCTAAAAGACCCCAGACCCTTCTAGAGCTCCACAGGACCCTTCTAAAAGCCCCAGACCCTTCTAGACCCTAACCGGATCCTTCTAAAAGCACCCAGACCCTACTAGAGCCTCCCCGGACCCTTCTACAACTCCTCAGACAATTCTAGAGGCCCCCAGGACCCTTCTAAAAGCACCCAGAGATTTCTAGATGCACCCAGGACCATTCTAAAAGCTCTCACACCCTTCTAGAGCCCCCCAGGACCCTTCTAAAAGCCGCCAGACCCTTCTAGAGCCCCACAGGACCCTTCTAAAAGCCCTCAGACCCTTCTAGAGACACGCAGGACCTTCTAAATGCCCCCAGACCCTTCTAGAGTCTCCCAGGACCCTTCTAAAAGCCCCCAGACCCTTCTAGATCTCCCCAGGACCCTTCTAAAATACCCCAGACCTTTCTAGAGGCACCCAGGGCCCCTCTAGTGGTCCCCAGACCCTTCTAGAGCCCCCAAGGACCATTCTAAAAGCCCCCAGACCCTTCTAGAGACCCGCGGGACCCTTCTAAATGCACCCAGACCCTTCTACAGCCTACCAGGACCCTTCTAAAAGCCCCCAGGCCCTTCTAGAGGCCCCTAGGGCCCCTCTAATGGTCCCCAGACCCTTCTAGAGCCCCCAAGGACCCTTCTAAAAGCCCCCAGACCCTTCTAGAGACCCGCAGGACCCTTCTAAAACAACCCAGACCCTTGTTAGACCATCCCAGGACCCTTCTAATATAACCCAGACCCTTCTAGGGCCCCCCAGGACCCTTCTAAAAGCCTCCAGACCCTTCTAGACCCTCCCCGGATCCTTCTAAAAGCACCCAGACCCTTCTAGAGCCCCCCAGGACCCTTATAAAAGCCCCCAGAGCCTTCTAGATGCCCCCAGGACCCTTCTAAAAGCCCCCACACCATTCTAGAGCCACACCGGAACCTTCTAAAAGCCTCCAGACCCTTCTAGAGCCCCCCAGGACCCTTCTAAAAGCCCCCAGACCCTTCTAGAGGCCCCAGGACTCTTCTAAAAGCCGCCAGACCCTTCTAGAGGCCTCCAGGACTCTTCTAAAAGCCCCCAGACCCTTCTAGAGGCCCCCTGGACCCTTCTAAAAGCCTCCAGACATTTGTAGAGCCCCCCAGGACCCTTCTAAATGCACCCAGACCCATCTAGACCCTCTCCGGATCCTTCTAAAAGCACCCAGACCCATCTGGATCCTCCCAGGACCCTTCTAAAAGACTCCAGACCCTTCTAGATGCGCCCAGGACCCTTCTAAAAGCTTCCAGACCCTTCTAGAGGCCCCCAGGACCCTTCTGAAAACCCCCAGACCCTTCTAGAGCCCACCAGGACCCTTCTAAATGCCCCCAGACCCTTCTAGAGCCGCCCAGGGCCCTTCTAAAAGCTTCCAGATCCTTCTAGAGGCCCCCAGGACCCTTCTGAATGCCCCCAGACCCTTCTAGAGCCCCCCAGGACCCTTCTAAAAGACTCCAGACCCTTCTACAGCCCCCCAGGACCCTTCTGAAAGCCCCCAGACCCTTCTAGAGCTACCCAGGACCCTTCTAAAATCCCCCAGACGCTTCTAGAGCCCCTTAGGACCCTTCTAAAAGCACCCAGACCCTTCTAGAGCCCCCTAGGCCCCTTCTAAAAGCACCCTGACCCTTCTAGAGCCCCACAGGACCCTACTAAAAGCCCCCAGACCCTTCTAGACCCTCCCTGGATCATTCTAAAAGCACCCAGACCCTTCTAGAACCTCCCAGGACCCTTCTAAAATCCCTCAGACAATTCCAGAGGCCCCCAGGACCCTTCTAAAAGCCCCCAGAACCTTGTAGAGCCCCACAGGACCCTTCTAAAAGCACCCAGACACTTCTACAGACCCCGAGGACCCTATAAAAGCCTACAGACCCTTCTACAGCCCCCCAGGCCCCTTCTAATAAGCCCCCAGACCCTTCTAGAGCCCCCCAGGACCCTTCTAAAAGACTCCAGACCCTTCTACAGCCTCCCGGGACCCTTCTAAAAGACCCCAGACCCTTCTAGAGCTCCCCAGGACCCTTCTAAAAGCACCCAGACCCTTCTAGAGCCCCCCAGGACCCTATAAAAGACCCCACACCCTTCTTGAGGCACCCAGGACCCTTCCAAAATACCCCAGACCCTTCTAGAGCCACCCAAAGACCCTTCTCAAAGAACCCAGACCCTTCGAGAGCCCGCCGGGACACTTCTATAAGCCCCCAGACCCTTCTAGAGGACCCCAAGGGCCTCTTAAGGACCCCCGTCTCTCCTAGAAGGGTCTCGGGGCTTTTAGAAGGGACCTGGGGGGCTCTAGAATGGTCTGGGGGCTTTTAGAAGGGTCCTGGGGTTCTCTAGAAGGGTCTGGGGGCTTTTGAAAGTATCCTGGTGGCCTCTAGAATGGTGTGGGATATATCAGAGGGGTCCGGGTATGATCTAGAAGGGTCTGGGTGCTTTTAGAAGGGTCCTGGAAGGCTCTAGAAGGGTCTGGGGAATTTTAGAAGGGTCCGGGGGGCCTCTAGAAGGGTCTGGAGGCTTTTAGAAGGGTCCTGCGAGGCTCTAGAAGGGTCCGGGGGCTTTTAGAGGGGTCCTGCGAGGCTCTAGAAGGGTCTGGGGGCTTTTAGAATGATCCGGGGAGGGTCTAGAAGGGTCTGGTGGCTTTTAGAAGGGTCCTGGGTGGATCTAGAAGGTTCTGGAGGCTTTTCGAAGGGTCCTGGCTTATCTAGAAGGGTCTGGGGGCATTTAGAAGGGTCCTGGGTGTCTCTAGAATGGTCTGGGGGCTTTTAGAAGGGTCCTGGGGGCCTCTATAAGGGTCTGGGTGCTTTTAGAATGGTCCTGGGGGGCTCTAGAAGGGTCTTGGGGCATTTAGAAGGGTCCTGGTGTGCTCTAGAAGGGTCTGGGGACTTTTAGAAGGGTCCTGGGGTGCTCTAGAATGGACGGGGTGCCTTAAGAATGCCCTGGGGACCTCTAGATTGGTCTGGGGGCTTTTAGAAGGGTCCTGGGGGGCTCTAGAAGGGTCTGTAGGCTTTTAGAAGGGTCCTGGGGGGCTCTAGAAGTGTCTGGGGGCTTTTAGAAGGGTCCTGGTGTCCTCTAGAAGGGTCTCAGGGCTTTAGAATGGTCCTGGGATGCTCTAGAATGGTCTGGGGTTTTTTAGAAGGATCCGGGGAGGGTCTAGAAGGCTCTGGGGGCTTTTAGAAGGGTCCTGGGGTCCTCTAGAAGGGTCTGGGGGCATTTAGATGGGTCATAGGGGGCTCTAGAAGGGTCAGGGGGCTTTTAGAAGTGTCCTGGGTGGCTCTAGAAGGGTCTGGGGGCTTTTAGAATGATCCGGGGACGGTCTAGAAGGGTCTGGGTGCTTTTTGAAGGATCCTAGGGGGCTCTAGAAGGGTCTGAGGGCGTTTAGAAGGATCCGAGGAGTGTCTAGAAGGGTCTGGGGGCTTTTAGAAGGGTCCTGGGGGTCTCTAGAAGGGTCTGGTGGCATTTAGAAGGGTCCTGGGAGGCTCTAGAAGGGTCTGGGTGCTTTTATAAGGGACCGGGGAGCCTCTAGAAGGGTCTGGGTGCTTTTAGAAAGGTCCTGGGGGGCTCTAGAAGGGTCTAGAGGCTTTTAGACGAGACCTGGGGGCCTCTAGAAGGGTCTGGGGGCTTTTAGAAGGGTCCTGGGTGGATCTAGATTGGTCTGGGGGCTTGTAGAAGGGTCCTGGGGGGCTCTAGAAGGGTCTGGGGGCTTGTAGAATGGTCCTGGGGGGGCTCTAGAAGGGTCTGGTGGCTTTTAGAAGGGTCCTGGGGGCCTCTAGAAGGGTCTGGGGGCTTTTAGAAGGGTCCTTGGGGGCTCTAGAAGGGTCTGGAGGCTTGTAGAAAGGTCCTGGTAGGCTCTAGAAGGGTCTGGGGGCTTTTAGAAGGGTCCTGGGGTGCTCTAGAATGGTCTGGGTGCTTTTAGAAGGGTCCTGGGAGGCTCTAGAAGGGTCTGGGGGCTTTTAGAAGGGTCCTGGGTGGCTCTAGAATGGTCTGGGGGCTTTTAGAAGGGTCCTGGGAGTATCTAGAAGAGTCTGGGGGCTTTTAGAAGGATCCAGGGAGGCTCTAGAAGGGTCTGGGGTCTTTTAGAATGGTCCTGGGATGCTCTAGAAGGCTCTGGGTGCTTTTAGAAGGGTCCTGGGGGGCTCTAGAAGGTTCTTGGTGCTTTCAGAAAGGTCCAGGGAGCCTCTAGAAGGGTCTGGAGGCTTTTAGAAAGGTCCGGGGGGGCTCTAGAGTGGTCTGGGGTCTTTTAGACGGGTCCTGGCGTGCTCTAGAAAGGTCTGGGTACTTTTAGAAGGGTCCTGGGGTGCTCTAGAAGGGACGGGGTGCCTGAAGAGGAGGCCTGGGGGGCTCTAGAAGTGTCTGGGGGCTTTTAGAAGGGTCCTGGGGTGCTCTAGAAGGGTCTGGGGTCTTTTAGAAGGATCCGGGGAGTGTCTATAAGTGTCTGCGGCCTTTCAGAAGGTTCCTGGGGGGCTCTAGAAGGGTCTGGGGGCTTTTATATGGGTCCGGGGGGGCTCTAGAAGAATCTGGGGACTTTTAGAAGGGTCCTGGTGGCATCTAGACGGGTCTGGGGGCTATTAGAAGGGTCCTGGGGGGCTCTAGAAGGGTCTGGGTGCTTGTAGAAGGGTCCTGGGAGGCTCTGGAAGGGTCTGGGTGCTTTTATAAGGGTCCTGGGTGCCTCTAGAAGGGTCTGGTGGCTTTTACAAGGGTCCGGGGGGGCTCTAGAAGGGTCTCGGGAATATTAGAAGGGTCCTCGGATTCTCTAGAAGGGTCAGGGGGCTTTTAGAAGGGTCCTGGAGGGCTCTAGATGGTTCTGGGGGCTTTCAGAAGGGTCCTGGGGGTCTCTAGAAGGGTCTGGGGGCTTTTAGAAGGGTCCTGGGGGGCTCTAGAAGGTTCTGGGGGCTTTTAGAAGGGTCCTCGGTGACTCTAGAATGTTCTGCTTGCTTTCAGAAGGGTCCTGGGTTCCTCTAGAAGGGTCTGGGGGCTTTTAGAAGGGTCCTGGGGGGCTCTAGAAGGGTCTGGGGGCTTTTAGAAGGGTCCTGGGGTGCTCTAGAATGGTCTGGGGGCTTTTAGAAGGGTCCTGGGAGGCTCTAGAAGGGTCTGGGGTCTTTTAGAAAGGTCCTGGGAGGATCTAGATGGGTCTGGGTGCTTTTAGAAAGGTCCTGGGATGCTCTAGAAGGGTCTGGGGGCTTGTAGATGGGTCCTGGGGGGCTCTAGAAGGTTCTGGGTGCTTTTAGAAGGGTCCTGGGTGGCTCTAGAAGGGTCTGGGGGCTTTTAGAAGGGTCCGGTTGGGCTCTAGAAGGGTCTGGGGGCTTTTAGAAGTGTCCTGGGGTGCTCTAGAAGGGTCTGGGGAATTTTAGAAGTGTCCTCGGATGCTCTAGAAGGGTCTGGGTTCTTTTAGAAGGGTCCTGGAGGTCTCTAGAAGGTTCTGGGAGCTTTCAGAAGGGTCCTGGGAGTCTCTAGAAGGGTCTGGGCGCTTTTAGAAGGGTCCTGGGTGACTCTAGAATGTTCTGCTGGCTTTCAGAAGGGTCCTGGGGTCCTCTAGAAGGGTCTGGGTTCTTTTAGAAGGGTCCGAAGGGGATCTGGAAGGGTCTGGGTGCTTTTATAAGGGTCCTGGGTGCCTCTAGAAGGGTCTGGGGGCTTTTACAAGGGTCGGGGGGGGCTCTAGAAGAATCTGGGTACTTTTAGAAGGGTCCTGGGTGGCTCTAGAAGGGTCTGGGGGCTTTTAGAAGGGTCCGGGGGGGCTCTAGAAGGGTCTGGGGAATATTAGAAGGGTCCTCGGATTCTCTAGAAGGGTCAGGGGGCTTTTAGAAGGGTCCTGGAGGGGTCTAGATTGTTCTGGGGGCTTTCAGAAGGGTCCTGGGGGTCTCTAGAAGGGTCTGGGGGCTTTTAGAAGGGTCCTGGGGGGCTCTAGAAGGGTCTGGGTGCCTTTAGAAGGGTCCTGGGTGACTCTAGAATGATCTGCTTGCTTTCAGAATGGTCCTGGGTTCCTCTAGAAGGGTCTGGGGGCTTTTAGAAGGGTCCTGGGGGGCTCTAGAAGGGTCTGGGGTCTTTTAGAAGGGTCCTGGGGTGCTCTAGAATGGTCTGGGGGCTTTTAGAAGGGTCCTGGGAGGCTCTAGAAGGGTCTGGGGTCTTTTAGAAAGGTCCTGGGAGGATCTAGATGGGTCTGGGGGCTTTTAGAAGGGTCCTGGGATGCTCTAGAAGGGTCTGGGGGCTTGTAGATTGGTCCTGGGGGGCTCTAGAAGGTTCTGGGTGCTTTTAGAAGGGTCCTGGGTGGCTCTAGAAGGGTCTGGGGAATTTTAGAAGGGTCCGGTGGGGCTCTAGAAGGGTCTGGGGGCTTTTAGAAGTGTCCTGGGGTGCTCTAGAAGGGTCTGGGGAATTTTAGAAGTGTCCTCGGATGCTCTAGAAGGGTCTGGGGAATTTTAGAAGTGTCCTCGGATGCTCTAGAAGGGTCCTGGAGGTCTCTAGAAGGTTCTGGGGGCTTTCAGAAGGGTCCTGGGAGTCTCTAGAAGGGTCTGGGCGCTTTTAGAAGGGTCCTGGGGGGCTCTAGAAGGGTCTGGGTGCCTTTAGAAGGGTCCTGGGTGACTCTAGAATGTTCTGCTGGCTTTCAGAAGGGTCCTGGGGTCCTCTAGAAGGGTTTGGGGGCTTTTAGAATGGTCCTGGGGTGCTCTAGAGGGGTCTGGGGACTTTTAGAAGGGTCCTGGGGGGCTCTAGAAGGGTCTGGGGGCTTTTAGAATTATCCTGGGGGGCTCTAGAAGGGTCTGGGGTCTTTTCGAAGGATCCGGGGAGGGTCTAGAGGGGTCTGGGGTCTTTTAGAATGGTCCTAGGGGCCTCTAGAAGGGTCTGGGGGCTTTTAGATGGGTCCTAGGGGGCTCTAGAAGGGTCTGGGGGCTTTTAGAATGATCCGGGGACGGTCTAGAAAGGTCTGGGTGCTTTTTGAAGGATCCTAGGGGGCTCTAGAAGGGTCTGGCGGCTTTTAGAAGGATCCGGGGAGGGTCTAGAAGGGTCTGGGGGCTTTTAGAAGGGTCCTGGGGTTCTCTAGAAGGGTCTGGTTGCTTTTAGAAGGGTACTGGGAGGCTCTAGAAGGGTCGGGGTGCTTTTATAAGGGTCCGGGGAGCCTCTAGAAGGGTCTGGGTGATTTTAGAAAGGTAATGGGGGGCTCTAGAAGGGTCTAGAGGCTTTTAGACGGGTCCTGGGGACCTCTAGAAGGGTCTGGGTGCTTTTAGAAGGGTCCTGGGTGGCTCTAGAAGGGTCTGGGTGCTTGTAGAAGGGTCCTGGGGGGCTCTAGAAGGGTCTGGGGGCTCTTAGAAGGGTCCTGGGTGGCTCTAGAAGGGTCTGGGTGCTTTTTGAAGGGTCCTGGGGGGTTCTAGAAGGGTCTGGGGGCTTGTAGATGGGTCCTGGGTGCCTCTAGAAGGGTCTGGGGGCTTTTAGAAGGGTCCTGGTGGGATCAAGAAGGGTCTGGGGGCTTTTAGAATGGTCCTGGGGGGCTCTAGAAGGGTGTGGGGGCTTTTAGAAAGGTCCTGGGGGGCTCTAGAAGGGTCTGGGGTCTTTTAGAAGGGTCCTGGGGCCTCTAGAAAGGTCTGGGGTCTTTTAGAAAGGTCCTGGGAGGATCTAGAAGGGTCTGGGGGCTTTTAGAAGGATCCGGGGAGGGTCTAGAAGGGTCTGGGATCTTTTAGAAGGGTCCGGGGGGGCTCTAGAAGGGTCTGGGAGCTTATAGTAGGGTCCTGGGGGGCTCTAGAAGGGTCTGGGGTCTTTTAGAATGGTCCTGGGGGGCTCTAGAAGGGTCTAGGGTCTTTTAGAAGGGTCCTGGGGGCCTCTAGAAGGATCTGGGGGCTTTTAGATGCGTCCTGGGGTTCTCTAGAAGGGTCTGGGGGCCTTTAGAAGGGTCCTGGGGGGCTCTAGAATGGTCTGGGGGATTTTAGAAGGGTCCTGGGGGACTCTAGAAGGGTCTGGGGGCTTTTAGAAGGGTCCTAGGGGCCTCTAGAAGGGTCTGGGTGCTTTTAGAAGGGTCCTGGGATGCTCTAGAATGGTCTGGGTGCTTTTAGAAGGGTCCTCGGATGCTCTAGAAGGGTCTGGGGGCTTTTAGAAGGGTCCTTGGGGGCTCTAGAATGTTCTGCGGGCTTTCAGAAGGGTCCTGGGGGTCTCTAGAAGGGTCTGGGGGCTTTTAGAAGGGTCCTCGGGGGCTCTAGAATGGTCTGGGGGCTTTTAGAATGGTCCTGGGTGGCTCTAGAAGGGTCTGGGGGCTTTTAGAAGGGTCCGGGGGGGCTCTAGAAGGGTCTGGGGAATTTTAGAAGGGTCGTCGGATTCTCTAGAAGGGTCTGGGGGCTTTTAGAGGGGTCCTGGAGGGCTCTAGAAGTTTCTGGGGGCTTTCAGAAGGGTCCTGGGGGTCTCTAGAATGGTCTGGGGGCTTTTAGAAGGGTCCTGGGATTCTCTAGAAGGGTCTGTGTGCCTTTAGAAGGGTCCTGGCTGACTCTAGAATGTTCTGCAGGCTTTCAGAAGGGTTCTGGGTGGCTCTAGAAGGATCTGGGGCTTTTAGAAGGGTCCTGGGTGGCTCTAGAAGGGTCTGGGGGCTTTTAGAAGGGTCCTGGGGTGCTCTAGAATGGTCTGGGGGCTTTTAGAAGGGTCCTGGGAGGCTCTAGAAGGGTCTGGGGAATTTTAGAAAGGTCCTGGGTGGCTCTAGAATGGTCTGGGGGCTTTTCGAAGGGTCCTTGGTGTCTCTAGAAGGGTCTGGGGGCTTTTAGAAGGGTCCTGGGAGGCTCTAGAAGGGTCTGGGTGCTTTTAGAAGTGTCCTGGGGTGCTCTAGAAGGGTCTGGGGAATTTTAGAAGGGTCCTCGGATGCTCTAGAAGGGTCTGGGTGCTTTTAGAAGGGTCCTGGAGGGATCTAGAATGTTCTGGGGGCTTTCAGAAGGGTCCTGGGGTTCTCTAGAAGCGTCTGGGCGCTTTTAGAAGGGTCCTGGGGGGCTCTAGAAGGGTCTGGGTTCCTTTAGAAGGGTCCTGGGTGATTCTAGAATGTTCTGCTGGCTTTCAGAAGGGTCCTGGGGTCCTCTAGAAGGGTCTGGGGTCTTTTAGAAGGGTCCGGGGCGGCTCTAGAAGGGTCTGGGTTCTTTTAGAATGGCCCTGGGGTGCTCTAGAAGGGTCTGGGGACTTTTAGAGGGGTCCTGGGGTGCTCTAGAATGGACGTGGTTCCTTAAGAGGGGTCCTGGGTGCCTCTTGAAGGGCCTTGTTGGCATTTAGAAGGGTCCTGGGGGACTCTAGAAGGGTCTAGGGGCTTTTAGAAGGGTACTGGGCGGCTCTAGAAGGGTCTGGGGGCTTTTAGATGGGTCCTAGGGGGCTCTAGAAGGGTCTGGGGGCTTTTAGAATGATCCTGGGGGGCTCTAGAAGGGTCTGGGGGCTTTTAGAATGATCCGCCGACGGTCTAGAAAGGTCTGGGTGCTTTTTGAAGGATCCTAGGGGGCTCTAGAAGGGTCTTGGGGCTTTTAGAAGGAACCGGGAAGGGTCTAGAAGGGTCTGGGGGCTTTTAGAATGATCCTGGGGTTCTCTAGAAGGGTCTGGTTGCTTTTAGAAGGGTACTGGGAGATTCTAGAAGGGTCGGGGTGATTTTATAAGGGTCCGGGGAGCATCTAGAAGGGTCTGGGTGCTTTTAGAAAGGTCCTGGGGGGCTCTAGAAGGGTCTAGAGGCTTTTAGACGGGTCCTGGGGGCCTCTAGAAGGGTCTGGGTGCTTTTAGAAGGGTCCTGGGTGGCTCTAGAAGGGTCTGGGTGCTTGTAGAAGGGTCCTGGGTGCCTCTAGAAGGGTCTGGGGGCTTTTAGAAGGGTCCTGGGGTGCTCTAGAAGGGTCTGGGTGCTTTTAGAAGGGTCCTGGGGGGCTCTAGAAGGGTCTGGGGGCTTGTAGAATGGTCGTGGGTGCCGCTAGAAGGGTCTGGGGGCTTTTAGAAGGGTCCTGGGGGGCTCTAGAAGGGTCTGGGGGCTTTTAGAAGGGTCCTGGGGCTTCTAGAAAGGTCTGGGGGCTTTTAGAAAGGTCCTGGGAGGATCTAGAAGGGTCTGGGGGCTTTTAGAAGGATCCGGGGAGGGTCTAGAAGGGTCTGGGGGCTTTTAGAAGGGTCCTGGGGGGCTCTAGAAGGGTCTGGGAGCTTTTAGTAGGGTCCTGGGTGGCTCTAGAAGGGTCTGTTGTCTTTTAGAATGGTCCTGGGGGGCTCTAGAAGGGTCTGGGGGCTTTTGGAAGGGTCCTGGGGGCCTCTAGAAGGATCTGGGGGCTTTTAGAAGGGTCCTGGGTTTCTCTAGAAGGGTCTGGGGGCATTTAGAAGGGTCCTGAGGGGCTCTAGAAGGGTCTGGGGTCTTTTAGAATGATCCGGGGACGGTCTAGAAGGGTCTTTATGCTTTTTGAAGGATCCTAGGCTGCTCTAGAAGGGTCTGGGGTCTTTTAGAAGGGTCCTGGGGGGCTCTAGAAGGGTCTGGAGGCTTTTAGAAGGGTCTTGGGGGGCTCTAGAAGGGTCTGGGGGCTTTTAGAATAATCCGGGGAGGGTCTAGAATGGTCTGGGTTCTTTTAGAATAGTCCTGGGAGGTTTTAGAAGGGTCTGGGGTCTTTTAGAATGATCAGGGGAGGGTCTAGAAGGGTCTGGGGGCGTTTAGAAGGGACCTGTGAGGCTCTACAAGGGTCTGGAGGCTTTTAGAGGGGTTCTGGGGGGCCCTAGAAGGGTCTGGGTTCATTTAGAAGGATCCGGGGAGGGTCTAGAAAGGTCAGGGGGCTATTAGAAGGGTCCTGGGAGGCTCTAGAAGAATCTGGGGGCTTTTAGAATGATCCGGGGAGGGTCTAGAAGGGTCTGGGGGCCTTTAGAAGGGTCCTGGGGGGGCTCTAGAATGGTCTGGGGGCTTTTAGAAGGGTCCTGGGGGCCTCTAGAAGGGTCTGGGGGCTTTTAGAATGATCCGGGGAGGGTCTAGAAAGGACTGGGGTGCCTTTAGAATGGTCCTGGGGGGCTCTAGAAGGGTCTGGGTCCTTTTAGAAGGGTCCTGGGAGGCTCTAGAAGGGTCTGGGTGCTTTTAGAAGCGTCCTGGGTGGCTCTAGAGGGTTCTGGGGGCTTTTAGAAGGGTCCTAGGGGCATCTAGAAGGGTCTGGGGGCTTTTAGAAGGGTCCTGGGATGCTCTAGAAGGGTCTGGGGGCTTTTAGAAGGGTCCTCGGATGCTCTAGAAGGGTCTGGGGGCTTTTAGAAGGGTCCTGGGGGGATTAGAATGTTCTGGGGGCTTTCAGAAGGGTCCTGGGGGTCTCTAGAAGGGTCTGGGGGCTTTTAGAAGGGTCCTGGGGGGCTCTAGAATGGTCTGGGGGCTTTTAGAATGGTCCTGGGTGTCTCTAGAAGGGTCTGGGGGCTTTTAGAAGGGTCCGGCGGGGCTCTAGAAGGGTCTGGGGAAATTTTAGAAGGGTCCTCGGATTCTCTAGAAGGGTCTGGGGGCTTTTAGAAGAATCCTGGGGTGCTATAGAAGGTTCTGGGTGCTTTCAGAAGGGGTCCTGGGGTCCTCTAG
>JAUNZM010001928.1:0-179969 GCA_033459285.1 Clamator glandarius | reverse complement strand
TTAGGTTTAGGGTTATGGTTAGTGTTAGTGTTAGGTTTAGGGTTAGGTTTAGTGTTAAGGTTGAGTTAGGTTTAGGTTTAGGGTTAGGGGTTAGAGTTAGGTGTTATGATTAGGGTTAGGGTTAGGGCTAGGTGTTAAGGTTATGGTTAGGGTTGTGTTATAATTAAGGTTAGGTTTATTGTTAGGGTTACAGTCATTAGGGTTATAGTTAGGGTTAGTGTTAGGGTTAGTGTTAGGGATTAAGGTTAGGAGTTAGGTTTAGGAGTTTGGGTTTTGTGTTAGTGTTTGGATTAGTGTTAGTGTTAGTGTTGGGATTAGTGTTTAGGGCAAGTTTTAGGGTTAGGATTAAGTTTCAGGTTAGGCTTAGTTTTTGGGTTAGAGATTAAGGTTAGTTTTAGGTTTAGGATTAGACCTTAGTTGTAGAGTAAAGTTTAGGATTAGGGTTAATGTTAGGGTTAGGGTGAAGAGTTATGTTTAGGATTAGGGTTTGGATTAGGGTTAGGTTTAGGGGGTTAGGGTTAGTGTTAGGATTATGGTTAGGATCATTAGGGTTAGGGTTAGGCTTAGGTTTAGGTGTAGGATTAGAGTTAGAGTTAGGCTTAGTTGTAGGATTAGGTTCAGGGTTAGGGTTAGAATTAGGTTTGTGTTAGGGTTAGGTTTACGGTTAGGTGTTAGAGTTATGTGTTATTGTTAGTGTTAGGGCTTGGGCTAAGTTTAGGGGTTACGCTTAGAATAAGGGTTAGGGTTAGGGTAATGGTTAGGGTTAGAGTTGCATTAGGGTTAGGGTTAGGGTTAGGGCTTGAGTTAGGATTTGGATTAGAGTAAGGATTAGAGTTTGGATTAGGGTTAGGGTAGGGCTGGGGGTTAGTGTTAGGGATTAGGGATATTGTTAGTGTTAATGTTAGGGCTAGTCTTACGGTTCTGGTTAGGGTTAAGGTTGTGTTAGGGTTAGGGTTAGGGTTAGGGTTAGATTTAGGGCTTGAGTTAGGGTTAGGGTTAGATTTAGTGTTAGGGTTTGGATTAGGGTTAGGTATAGTGTTAGGGGTTAGGGTTTTGTGTTAGTGTTTGAATTAGGGTTATTGTTGGGGTTAGTGTTTAGGGCAAGTTTTATGGTTAGGATTAAGTTCCAGGTTAGGCTTTGGTTTTTGGGTTAGAGATTAATTTAGGTTTAGGTTTATGATTAGACTTTAGTTGTAGAATAAGGGTTAGGGTTAGGGTTAGGTTTAGGGTTAAGATTTATGTTTAGGGTTAGGGTTTCGATTAGGGTTAGGGATAGTGTTAGGCTTAGAGGGTTATGGGTAATGTTTAGGGTAGGTTATGATTCGTGTTAAGGTTAGGGTTAGTGTTATGGTTAGGGTTGGTTTTAGGGTTAGGATTAGGGTAAGTGTTAGTATTAGTGTTAGGGATAAGTTTAGGGGTTAGGGATAGGGGTTAGGTTTAGGGTTAGGCTTAGGTTTAGGGTTAGTGGTTAGGGGTTAGGGGTAGGGTTAGAGTGAGGGATAGGGTTAGGGATATCGATATTATTAGGGTTAGGGTTAGTTTTAGGGTTAGGGTTAGGGTCAGGTTTAGCGTTAATGTTAGGGTTAGGGTTATGGTTAGGGTTAGGTTTGTATTAGGGTTAGGTTTAGATTTAGGGTTAGGGTTAAATTTAGGATTTGGATTAGGGTTAGGGGTAGGTTTAGGGTTAGATGTTTAGGGTTAGTTTTAGGGATAGGGTTAGGGTTATGGTTATGCTCGGTTAGTGTTAGTTTGCTATTAGGGTTAGGGTTAGGGTTAGACCATTAGGTTTAGGGTCTTTTGGGTTAGGGTTAAGGTTAGGATTAGGGTTAGGGTTAGGGTTAGGCAGTAGAGTTTGTTGTTAGGTTTAGAATTAGGGTTAGGGTTAGGGTTAGGATAAGGGTTAGGCTTAGGGCTAGGTGTTAGGGTTAGGGTTGTGTGAGTGTTAGGGTTAGGGTTAGGGTTAGGGTTAGGGTTAGGGTTAGGGTAGGGTTAGGGTTAGGGTTAGGGTTAGGGTTAGGGTTAGGGTCAGGGTTAGGGTGAGGGTTGGGGTTAGGTGTTAGGGTTATGGTTAGGGTTACGGTTAGTGTTATGGTTAGGGTTGGGTTATGTTTAGGGTTGGGTTATGTTTAGGGTTAGGGTTAGGGGTTAGAGTTACGTGTTAGTGTTAGGATTTGTGTTAGATTTAGGTTTAGTATTAGGCTTAGGTGTTAGGGTTAGTGATAGTGTTGGTATAGATTTACGGTTAGTGTTAGTGTTGTGGTTGTTGTCATTAGGATTAGGTTTAGGGTAGGATTATTGTTAGGGTTAGGGTTAGTGTTGTGTTTAGTGTTTAGGGCTAGGTTTAGGGCTAGGTTTAGGGCTAGGATTAAGTTTCAGGTTAGGCTTTGATTTTGGGTTAGCTATTAAAGTTAGGTTTAGGATTACAATTTATTTGTAGAATAAGGGTTAGTATTAGGGTTAGTGTTAGAGTTAAGATTTATTTTTAAGGTTACAGTTTGGATTAGTGTTAGGAATAGGATTCGGGTATTAGTGTTAATGTTAGGGTTAGTATTAGGATTAGGGTCATTATGGTTAGGGTTAGGATTAGGGTCATTATGGTTAGGGTTAGGATTAGGGTTAGGTTTAGGTTTAGGGTTAGTTTAGGGTTCATTTTGGGTTAGGGTTAGGGTTAGGGCTAGGTTTAGGATTCAGGTTTAGGGGTTTAGGGTTAGGGCTAGGTTTAGGATCAGGGTTAGGGATCAGTTTAATGTTAGGGGATAGGATTAGTTTTAGTGTTGTTGTTAGGTTTAGAGTTACGGATAGTGTTGGGTTAGGGTTAGAGTGCCATTAGGGTTAGGGTTTTCGTTTGGCCTTTAGGCTTAGGGTCATTTGGATTAGCGTTAGGGTTAAGTTTATGGTTAGAGTTAGGGTTAGATTTATGTTTAGGTTTAGGGTAGGCCCACCATTAGGATAAGGGTTAGAGTTACGGTTAATTGTTATGTTTATGGGTTAGGTTTAGGGGTTAGGTCTAAAGGTTAGGGATTTGTGTTAATGTTTTGACTAGGGATATTGTTAGTGTAGTATTTATTGTTTAGGGCTAGGTTTAGATTTACGATTAAGTTTAAGGTTAGGCTTAGATTTTGGGTTAGAGATTAAGATTAGGTTTAGGTTTAGAATTAGACTTTAGTTCTAGCGTAAGGTTTAGGATTAGGGTTAGTGTTATGGTTAGAGTTAAGAGTTATGTTTAGGGTTAGAGTTTGTATTAGGGTTAGGGATAGGAATAGAGTTAGGGGGTTAAAGTTAATGCTAGGGTTAGGGTCATTAGGTTTAGGGTTAGGATTATGGTTAGGTTTAGGGTTAGGGTAAGGGTTAGGGTTCGAGTTAGTGTTGCGTTAGGAATAGGTTTAGGGTTATGGTTAGTTTTAGGGTTAGGATTAGGGTTATGGTTAGGATTAGGGTTAGTGTTAGGGTTAGGGTTATGGTTAGTTTTAGGGTTAGGTTTATGGTTAGCGTTAGGGTTAGGGTTATGGTTAGCGTTAGGGTTAGGTTTAGTGTTAGGGTGAGGGTTAGGGTGGGAATATGATTAGTTTGCCTTTAGGGTTAGGGTTATGGTTAGGGTTAGGCCAGTACTCTTAGGGTCATTTGGGTTAGAATTAGATTTAAGTTTATAGTTAGATTTATGGTTAGATATATGTTTAGGTTTAGGGTGGGTCCACCATTAGGATAAGGGTTAGAGTTATGGTTAATTGTTATGCGTATGGGTTATGGTTAGGTGCTTGGGTTAAGGGTTAGGGGTTTGTGTTAGTGTTTGGATTAAGGTTAGTGTAGTGTATTGTTTAGTGTTTAGGGCAAGGTTTAGAGTTAGGATTAAGTTTCATGTTAGGCTCAGTTCTTGGGTTACAGATTAAGGTTAGGTTTAGGTTTAGGATTAGACTTTAGTTGTAGAATAAGTTTTAGGATTAGGGTTAGGGTTAGGGTTGAGGTTAAGAGTTATGTTTAGAGTTAGTGTTTGGAATAGTGTTACGGATAGGGTTAAGGATTGGGGGTTAGGTTTATTGTTAGGGTTAGGGTTATGGTTAAAGTTAGGAGTTAGGGTTAGGATTAGTGTTAGGGTTAGCGTTAGGGTTAGGTTTAGGTTTAGTGTCAGCATAAGTGTTAGGGTAAGGTTTAGGGTTAGGGCTAGTGTGAGTTTTCGGGTTATGGTTATTGTGCCATTAGGGTTAGGGTTAGTGTTAGGCAATTAAGCTTAGGTTCATTTAGGTTAGGGTTATGGTTAGGGTTAGGGTTAGGTTAAGGTTTAGGGTTAGGGTTATTGTTAGGGTTATGTTTAGGGTTAGAGTTAGGGTTTGTGTTAGGGTTAGGAGTTATGTTTAGTGTTATAGTTAGGGTTAAGTTTAGGGTTAGGGGATAGGGTTAGGGTATTTTTAGGGTTAGGTGTTAGGGTTAAAGGTTAGGGTCTTGTGTTAGTGTTTGGATTAGGATTTTTGTTAGAGTTGTGTTTAATGTTTATGGCAAGGTTTAGGATTAATTTTCAGGTTAGGTTTAGTTTTTGTGTTAGAGATTAAGGTTAGGTTTAGGTTTAGGATTAGACTTTAGTTGTAGCATAAGTGTTAGGATTAGGGTTAGTGTTAGGGTTAGGGTTAAGAGTTATGTTTAGGGTTATGGTTTGTGTTAGGGTTAGGGTTTGAATTTGGATTAGGGATAGGGTTAGTGTTAGGGGTTAGTGTTAGGGTTAGGTTTAGGGTTAGGGGTGGTCCATAATTAATATAAGGTTTTAGTTTAGGGTTAGGGTTAGTGTGCCTTTGGGGTTAGGATTAGATTTACTCCTTTAGGATTATGTTCATTTGGATTATGGTTAGGGTTAGGGTTAGGGTTTGGATTAGAGTTAGGTGTTAGTGTTAGGGTTATTATGTGGGTTAGTGTTAGGTTTAGGGTTACGGTTAGGGTTAGGGTTAGAGTTAGCTGTTGGTGTTAGGGTTAGTGTTAAGGTTAGCGGTATGTTTAGGCTTAGTGTCAGGGTTAGGTTTATGGGTAAGTGTTAGGGTTAGGGTTTGGGTTAGGGCTAGTGTATGTTTTGGATTAGGGTAATTGTGATATTATGTTTAGGGTTAGTGTTAGGGTTAGGCCATTAGGCTTAGGGTCATTTGGGTTAGGGTTATTATTAGGGTTTGTGTTAGGGTTGGGGGTTAGGGTTAGGGTTAGGTTTAATGTTAGTGTTAGGGTTAGGATTTAGGGTTACGGTCAGGGTTAGGGTAAGGGTTAGATTTATGTTTTGGTTTAGGGTGGGCCCACCATTAGGATAAGAGTTAGAGTTATATTTAAGTGTTATATTTATGGATTAGGGTTAGGGGTTAGGGTTAACAGTTATGGTTTTGTGTTAGTGTTTGGATTAGGATTAGTGTTAGTGTTGGGTTTAGTGTTTATGGCAAGTTTTAGTGTAAGGATTAATTTTCAGGGTGGGGTTAGTTTTTGAGTTAGAGATTAAGGTAAAATGTAGGATTAGACTTTAGTTGTAGAAAAAGTGTTAGGATTAGGGTTAGTGTTGGGGTTAGGGTTAGGGCTTTAGGATTAGGGTAAGGTTACTATTAGGGTTAGAGTTAGAGTCATTAGGTTTAGGTTTATGGTTAGGCTTAGGGTTAGGGTTAGGTTTATGGTTAGGGTTAGGGTTAGGTTTAGGGTTTGGTTAGGGTTAGGTGTTTTGTTAGGGATATGTTTAGGTTTAGGGAGGGCCCACCATTAGGATAAGGGTTAGAGTTATGTTTAAGTGTAAAGTTTATTGGTCAGGTTTAGGGATTAGGATTAGGGGTTAGGGTTTTTTGTTAGTGTTTGTATTAGGGTTTGTGTTAGGGTTAGTGTTAGTGATTAGGGCAAGTTTTAGTGTTAGATTTAGGGTTAGTGTTCCTTTAGGGTTAGGGTTAGGTTTAGGTTTAGGCCATTATGCTTAAGGTCATTTAGATTAAGGTTAGGGTTAGGATTAGGGTTTGGGTTCAATTTAGGGTTTAGGTTTAAGGTAAGTTTTAGGGTTAGGGTTAGTGTTAGGTTTAGGTTTAGGGTTATATTTAGGGTTAGTGTTAGGGTTCGGGTTAGGGTTACGATTAGGGTTATATTTACGGGTTAGAGTTAAGTGTTAGGGTTAGAGTTACAGGTTAGGGTTACGGTTACGGGTTAGGGTTACAGGTAGTGGTTAGGGTTAGGGTTATGGTTAGGGTTTAAAGTTAGGGTTAGGGTTAGCTTTATGTTTAGGTTTAGGGTGGGCCCACCATTAGGACAAGGGTTAGAGTAATTTTTAAGTGTTATGTTTATGGGTTAGGATTAGGGTTAGGGTTAGGGTTAGGTTTAGGGTTGGGTTAGGGTTAGGGATAGTGTTAGGGTAGGGTTAGGTGTTAGGGTTAGGGTTGGGTTATGGTTTAGATTTAGTGTTAGTTCTTGGTTTAGGTTTAGGCTTAGGTTTATGTTTAGGGTTAGTATTAGATTTATATTTAGGTTTAGTGTGGGCCCACCATTAGTATAAGGGTTCGAGTTATGGTTAAGTGTTTTGTTTATGTGTTCAGGATACTTGTTATGTTTAGGGGTTAGGGGTTTCTGTTAGTTTTTTTATTAGGGTCAGTGTTATTTTTTGGGTTATTGTTTAGGGCCAGGTTTAGTGTTTGGACTAAGTTTCAGGTTAAGCTTACATTTTGGGTTAGAAATTTGGGTTAGGCTTAGGTTTAGGATTATACTTTAGTTGTAGAAAAAGGGTTATTATTAGGGTTAGTGTTAGGGTTAGGGTTAAGAGTTATGTTTACGGTTAGAGTTTGTATTAGGGTTAGGGATAGGGATAGACTTAGGATGTTAGGGTTAGGGTTAGTGGTTTTTTATGGTTAGAGTTAGGGGTTACGGTTATGGTTATGGTTAGGGTTAGGGTTAGGTTTAGGGTTCGGGTTAGAATTAGGATTAGGATTAGGGTTAGGGTTAGTGTTAAGGTTAGGTTTAGGGGTTAGGGTTAGGATTAGGGATAGGGCTAGTTTAGGGTTAGAGCTAGTGTTTAGTTTCGGGTACAGGTTAGGTTTAGGGTTAGCGTTAGGGTTAGGGTTAGGTTTAGGGTTAGGGTGAGTGTTATGGTTTAGGGTTAGGGTTAATGTTAGAGTTGAATTAGGTTTAATATTGGTGTTAGGGTTAGGTGTTAGAGCTAAGTGTAATGGTTAGGTTTAGGATTAGGTTTAGGATTAGTGTTAATATTAGGGTTAGCGTTAGGGTTAGGGTTATGGTTAGGTTTACCGTTTGGTGTTAGGGTTGGTGATAAGGGTTAGGGTTAGGCTTAGGGTTAGGGTTAGGGGTTAAGTTTAGTGTTAGGGTTATAGTTTAAGGTTAGGGTTAGGTTTAGGTTTAGGGTTAGGGTTAGATTTATGTTTTGGTTTAGTGTCTGGCCACCATTAGGATAAGGGTTAGATTTATGGTTAAGTGTTATATTTATGTGTAGGGTTAGGGGTTAGGGTGAGTTATAGAGTTTGGTTTAGGGTTAGGGTTATAGTTACTGTTAGTGTTACGGTTAGGGATTAGGGTTAGGGTTAAGGTTAGTGTTAGGGTTATGGTTAGGGGTTAGGATTAGGGTTAGTGATAGTGTTATGTTTTAAGGTTAGGGTTAGGGTAAGGTTTATGGTTAGGGTTAGGGTTAGATTTATGTTTAGATTTAAAGTAGGCTCACCATTAGGATAAGGGTTAGAGTTATGCTTAAGTGTTATGTCTATTGGTTAGGGTTTGGGGTTAGGGTGAGTGTTAGGGTTAGGGTTTAGATTAGGATTAAATATAGGTTTAGGGTTAGGGGGTTAGTGTTAGTGGTAGGGGTTAGGGATTAAGTGTTTAGGTTATAGCTAGGGTTACGGTTAGTGTTAAAGATTAGTGTTAGGGTTAGGGTTAAGTTTAGGGTTAGGGTTAATGTTAGGTGTTAGTGTTAGGGTTAGGATTAGGAATTAGTGTTAGGGTTAGGGTTACGGTTAGGGTTAAGGTTAGGGGAAGGGTTAGGTTTAGGATTCGGTTTAGGGTCAAGGTTAGGGTTAGGGTTAAAATTAGGTTTAGAGGTTAGAGTTAGGGTTAGGGATAGAGTTAGTTTTAGGTTTAGGGCCAGTGTTAGGGTTTGTGTAAGGGTTAGATTTAACATTAGGTATAGTATTAGGGTTAGGGTTAGGGTTAGGGTAGGGTTAAGCTTAGGGTTAAGTTAGTGTTAGTGTTAGGTTTGGGTTAGGGTTAGAGTTAGTGTTAGGTCTTGCCAGAGTAATCTGATCACCTTGTATGACCAAGTGACTAAACTCTTGGATGAGGGAAAATGGATGCTGCTGCTGACATCCCTGGTCTCCACGGCCAGCAAATCCCTGGGGCGAGCGGCAAGGGGTGGCACAGTGGGGCCCTTCCCAGACTTTCTGGGTGCATTGCCAGCAGCAGAGAAACCCCAGGTTATTTATTGCCACCAAAATCTGTGCCTAATTCAGCCAAGAAGAAGCAGCTGATGAGCTCTTCTACAAACAACTGAGTGTAGTCTCAAGATCGCTACCTCTAGTCCTTGTGGGAGACTTCAATTTCCCAGATATAGGCTGGGAGTATAATACAGCAGAAAGGAAGCAGTCCCGGAGGTTCGTGGAGTGTGTGGAAGACAACTTCCTCACACAGCCAGTGAGCGAACCGACAAGGGACGGTGCCCTCCTGGACCTGCTGTTTGCGAACAGAGAGGACTGGTGGGGGATGTGAAGGTTGGAGGACACTTGGGGCAAAGCGATCATGAGATGATAGAGTTCTCGGTGCAGGGTGAGATGAAGAAGGTGGAGGTTAGCAGAAGAGTCGCCCTCAACTTTCAGAGAGCAGACTTTGGACTGTTCAGAAGGCTGGTGGGAAAAGTCCCATGGGAGGCGCTCCTTGAGGGCAAAGGTGTCCATGAGGGCTGGGCGCTCTTCAAGAAGGAACTCCTAGCAGTTCAGGAGAAAGCCATCCCCAAGTTCCGGAAAAGTAGCCGGTTGGGTAAGAAACCAGCATGGTTGAGTAGGGAGGTCCTGAGAGACATCAATAGGAAGAGGAAGGTCTATGACCTCTAGAGGAAGGGGCAGGCATCCTGGGTGGACTATAGGGAGGAGGCGAGAACGTGCAGGGAAAAAGTCAGGAGGGCTAAGGCCCAACTAGAAATCCGATTGGCCAAGACTGTGAAAGACAACAAAAAGTCTATCTACAAATACATCAACAGCAGAAGGAGGGCTAGGGAGAATCTCCAGTCCCTAGTAGATGCAGAGGGAACAAGAGTAACAGGAGACGAAGACAAGGCTGAAGTGCTCAATGCCTACTTTGCCTCAGTCTTTAACAGTAAGGAAAAATGTCCCCTCTGTGCACAACCCCTGGGGTTGGAAGAGAAGTATGCGATTCCTAAGGTCCAAGAGGAGTTGGTTAGAGACTTGCTTGCCTGGCTAGATGCCCACAAGTCTATGGGGCCGGATGGAGTCCACCCAAGAGTTTTGAGGGAACTGGCGGATGTGCTGGCCAAACCCCTTTCCATCATCTTCCAACAGTCCTGGATGACTGGGGAGGTTCCGCTGGACTGGAGGCTGGCTGATGTTGTGCCCATCTATAAGAAGGGGCGCAGGGAGGATCAGGGGAACTACAGGCCTGTCAGCCTGACCTCGGTACCGGGGAAAGTCATGGAGCGGGTGATCTTGAGTGCGATCATGAAGCACTTGCAAGAGAACCGCGTGATCAGGCCCAGTCAACATGGGTTCATGAAAGCAGGTCTTGCCAGACTAAGCTAATCACCTTCTATGACCAAGTGACTAAACTCTTGGACGAGGGAAAGGCTGTGGATGTGGTTTTCCTGGATTTTGGAGAGCCTTTGATAGAGTTTCTCGTAGCATTCTGCTTTGGAAACTGTCGGCCTCTGGCCTGGACGGGTGCACACTCTCCTGGGTGAAAAACTGGTTGAATGACTGGGCCCAGAGGGTGGTGGTAAATGGAGTTAAATCCAGCTGGAGGCCAGTGACAAGTGGGGTTCCCCAGGGCTCAGTGCTGGGTCCAGTCCTGTTTAATGTCTTTATCAACGACCTGGATGAAGGCATTGAGTCCTCCCTTAGCAAGTTTGCAGATGACACCAAGCTGGGTGGAAGTGTGGATCTGCTGGAGGGTCGGGAGGCTCTGCAAAGGGACCTGAACAGGCTGGACTGCTGGGCTAAGACCAACGGCATGAGGTTTAACAAGGCCAAATGCCGGGTCCTGCACTTGGGGCACAACAACCCTAAGTAGAGGTACAAACTAGGAGAGACCTGGCTGGAAAGCTGCCAGGAGGAGAAGGACCTGGAGGTGCGGGTTGACAACCGACTGAACATGAGCCAGCAGTGTGCCCAGGTGGCCATAAAGGCCAATGGCATCCTGGCTTGTATCAGGAACGGCGTGACCAGCAGGTCCAGGGAGGTTATTCTCCCCCTGTACTCAGCACTGGTGAGACCACACCTCGAGTACTGTGTTCAGTTCTGGGCCCTTCACCACAAGAGGGATGTTGAGGCTCTGGAGTGAGTCCAGAGAAGGGCAACGAAGCTGGTGAAGGGGCTGGAGACCAAATCTTATGAGGAGCGGCTGAGAGAGCTGGGGTTGTTCAGCCTGGAGAAGAGGACGCTGAGGGGAGACCTTATTACTCTCTACAACTGCCTGAAGGGAGGTTGTGGAGAGGAGGGAGCTGGCCTCTTCTCCCAAGTGACAGGGGACAGGACGAGAGGGAATGGCCTCAAGCTCCGCCAGGGGAGATTTAGGCTCGAGATTAGGAAAAAGTTCTTCACGGAGAGGGTGGTTAGGCATTGGAACAGTCTGCCAAGGGAGGTGGTTGAGTCACCGTCACTGGAGGTGTTTAAGGTTAGGGTAGACGAGGTGCTTAGGAGCATGATTTTGGGACTGGTGGGAATTGTTGGACTCGACGATCCAGTGGGTCTCTTCCAACATGGTCATTCTGTGATTCTGTGTGTGATTCCATCCCCTGCTGCATCTCTTTCTGCTCCATCTGGTGCATCTGCTGTTGCATATGCTGCTGCTTCATCTACTGCTGCATCTCCTGTTAAATCTCCTGCTGCTTCATCTCCTTCTGAAGATTCTGCTGAATCTACTGCTGAACATGCATCCCCGGCTGCAATTCCTGTTGCTGCATCTCCCGCTTCATATCCTACCGCGTCTCCTCCTGCAGCATATCTTACTGCATTTCCTTCTGCTGCATCTCCTGCTGCATCATCTGCTGCAGCACCTTCTGCTGCTACATCTCCTACTCAATCTGCATCTCCTGATGCATCTGCTGCTGCATCTATTGCTGCTACATCTGCTGCCTCTGCAGGTGCATCTGCATCACCTGCTACTGCATCACTTGCTGCATTACCTCCTGCTGATTAATCAGCTTCTCCATTTCCTGATGCTTCATGTACTGCTGCATCTCCTGCTACACTTGCTGCTTCTGCATCTCCTTCTACCTGATGTCCTCCTGCATCTCCTGCTGCTGCATCTGCTGCTTCATCTCCTGCTGCATCCTCTGCAGAAGCATCTCCTTTTCCTGCTGCATCTGCTGCTCAGTCATCTACGGATGCACCTAGTGCTTCTGCATTTCAGCTGCATATCCTGTTGAAGGCATCTGCGGCTGCATCTCCTGCTGAATCTCCTGTTGCACTTCCTGCTGTAACTGCTGATGCTTATGTTGCTATTTCATCTCCTGCTTCATCTCCTGCTGAATCTTCTTCTGCAGAATCTCGTCCAGCATCTCCTGCTACAATTCCTGCTGATGTATCTCCTGCTGCATCTCCTACTGCATCCCCTGCTGCTGAATCTCCTTCAATATCTCCTGCTGTATCTCCTGCTGCATTTTCTACTGAATCTCCTGCTGCAGAATCTGCTGATGCATTTCCTGCTGATGCATCTCCTGCTCAATCTCCTGCTGCTGCAACTCCTGCTGAATCTGCTGCTGCCTCTGGTGTGGCTGCATATTTATTTAATGCATATCCTGCTGCTGCACCTCTGGCTGCTGCATCTCGTTCTGCTACATCTCCTTCTGCATCTCCTGCTACAGCATCTCCTGCTGTATCTGTTGAATTTGCCGTTGCATCTGCTGCTGCTTCATCTCCTGCTGCATCTGATAATAATTTCTCTTTAGCTGCATTTACTGCGGCTGCATCTCCTGCTATATTTCCTTCTGCTGCATCTTCTTTACTTCATCTACTACTCTGCACTTCCTGCTGCTGCATCACCTCCTTCTGCATCACTGGCAGAATCACCTGTAGCGTCTCCTGCTTCTTCATCCCCTGTTGCTACATCTCCTAGTGCATATGATGCTGCTGAATCTCCTGTTACTTCTGCTGCTGCTGCATTCCCTGCTGCATCTCCTGATGCTGCAGCTCCTTCTGCACCTTCTGCTGATGCATCTCCTGCGGAATCTGCTACTGCTGCATCTCCAGTTGCATCTCCTTCTGATGCATCTGCGGCTACATCTCTGCTACTGCATCTCTTGCTGCATTTCATGCTTCATCTGCTGATGCATCTGCTCCTGCTCTATGTCCTGCTACATCTCGTCATCCTATCTCCTGCTACATATCCAGCTGCTGCATCTCTTAATGCATCTCATGATAATGCTACATCTCCTGATACTGCATTTCCTGCTGCACCTACTGTTGCTGCATTTCCTGCTGAATCTTCTGCTGCTGCATCTCCTGCTGATGGGTCTGATGCAGCATCTCTTGCTCTTGCATCTCCTGCTGCTGCATTACCTGCTTCTGTATATACTGCTGCCTTTCCGGCTACTGCATCTCATTCTGGTGAATCTATTTCTGCATCTCCTTCTTCTGAAACTCCTGCTGCTCTATTACCTTCTGCATCGATTCCTGATGCAGGTCCTTCTTCTGCATCTCATCCTGCTGCATCTGCTTCTGCATCTCCTTCTTCTGAATCTCCTGCTAAATCTACATCTCTTGCTGCTTCATCTCCTGTTCTAGCATCTCCTTCTGCTGAATCTCCTCCTGAATCTCCGCCGGCATCCCATGCTGCTACATATCCTGCTACATCCCCTGACGTATCTCCTTCTAAATATATGCTTCTTCTGCTGCTGAATCTCCTCCTGCTGAAGCTGAATTTGTGTAATTGTCCCAAATTCTCGGTAACTGTAACCAAATTTTGAGTAATTGTCTTCTAATTTGTCTCAAAGTTATGGGTAATGATGATTCAAGTCATTAAAATCTTCCCCAAGTTTCGTGTATTTGTCTCTACAGTTTTGATAGTTGTGTTCCTGCGGAGGGAAATTGTCACCAAACGTTGGGTAATTGACCCCAAATTCTAAGTAATTGTCTCCAATTTTTGCGTAATTGTCTCCAAATGGTGTGTCGTTTTCGACAAATGTTGGGGAAATTGTCCGTAAACTAGGGGGTCATTTTGCCCCAATTTTTAGTAATTGTCCCCAAATGTTCTGTCGTTTTCCCAAATTTCAGCAATTGTCTCCAAATTTGGGTAATTGTCTCCAAATCCTGAGAAATTGTCTCCAAATTTTGGGTAAATGGCCCAACATGTCTAATAATTTTCCTCAAAATTGGTGTATTTGTCCCCAAGTGGTGGATAATTGTCTCCAAATGTCAGATAATTTTCACCCGATTTGGGTTTATTGCCTCAAAATTTTAGGTAAGTTTGCTCATATTTTTAGTAATTGTAACCCCCTGGTTGGGTAATTGTCACCAAATTTTGAGTACTTTTTCCCAAATTTTGAGTCATTCTCTCCAAATTTGGGGTAATTGCCCTCAAATTGTGAGTAATTCTCTCCCAATTTTGGGTAATCCTCCTCAAATTTTCGGAAACTGTCTCCAAATTTCGGGAAATTATCCACAAACCTTCGGGTAATTGCCCCCCCAATTTTGAGGAGCTATCTCAAAACGATGGACATTTTCTCCAAATTTTGTTAATTGTCGCCGGATTTGGGGTAATTGTCACCAAATTTTGAGTCATTTTCACAAGATTTCTTATCGTTTTCATCCAATTTTGTATAATTGTCCCCAAATTAGGGTCCCTTTCCTGAAATTTAGAGTAATTGTGCTCATAGGTTTGGTAACGGCTGCAAAATGTGGAGCATCCTCTCAAAATGTTGGGCAACCGTCTCCCACTGTTGGGTAATTGTCCCTAAAATTCTTGTAGCTTGCCCCGCATTTTGCGTAATTGTCACCAGGTTTTGAATCATCCTTATGAAATTTGGGGTAACTGCCTCCAAATTTGGGGTAATTTTGCCACAATTTGTGTAATTCTCTCCATATTTCAGGTAATTGTGGCCAAAAGTTTGTGGTAATTGTTGGCAAAATGTTGGGTAATTTGCCACAAATTCTGAGAAATTGTCCCAAAGTCTTGGGAAATTGCCTCCAAATTTTGAGTAATTTTCCCAAATCCTCTTGTAATAGTCCCTGGGTTTAGGGTAAGTGTGCCCGAGTTTATGGGAGTTGTCTCAGAATTTTGAGTAACTGTCCCCAAATATCTTGTCATTTTCCTCAAATTTTGTGCAGATGTCCCAGACTTTCTCTAATTGTCCCCAAATGTGGGGTAATTGTCCTCCAGTTTTAAGTAATTGCCACAACATTTCTTACCATTTTACCTCGATTTTTGTATAATTGTCCCCACTCTCGGGTAATTTTCCTCAAGTTTAGAGTAAATGTCTGCAGATTTGGGGTATTTGCCAGCAAAATCTGGACAGTCGTCTCAAAATCAGGCGTAATTTTCCACCAATTTTGTGTAATTGTCCCCAAATCTTGCACCATTTTCTCCAAACCCTGGGTCATTTCCCCCAAATCGAGGTAAATGTCAGACTATTTTGAGTCATCTTCTCCAAATGTTGGGCAATTGTCTCCCAGTTTGGGGTAATTGTCTCAAACTCTTGGGTAATTGTCCTCCAATTTTAGGCAATTGTCCACAAACTTTGAGGAATTATCTCCAGATTTTGGGTAAGTGTCCAAAAATTGGATTTGGGTGTCGGGTTAGTGTTTTATGGTTAGGGTTATGGTGTTGTCTCCAAATTTGGGGTAATTGTCCCCAAATTTGGGTAATTGTCCCCAGATTTTAAGTCATTTCCTCCAAACTTGGGGTCATTACTCCCCAATTACTCAGTAATTGTGCACAAATTTGAAATAACTGCCTAAAAACTTCTAGTAATCGTCACCCGCCAGGTTTTGAGTCATTAGCCCCAGATTTGTAATAATCGTCGCAAATTGTTGAGGCGTTTTGCCAAATTCTTAGGCATTGTCTCAAAATTGTGTGTATCTTCCCACAAATTTTGTGTCATTTTCCCGAAAATTTGTGTAATTGTCCCAAATTCTCGGTAACTGTAACCAAATTTTGAGTAATTGTCTTCTAATTTGTCTCAAAGTTATGGGCAATGGTGATTCAAGTCATTAAAATCTTCCACAAGTTTCGTGTATTTGTCTCTCCAGTTTTGATAGTTGTGTTCCTACGGAGGGAAATTGTCACCAAACGTTGGGTCATTGAACCCAAATTCTAAGTAATTGTCTCCAAATTTTGCGTAATTGTCTCCAAACGGTGTGTCCTTTTCGACAAATGTTGGGAAATTGTCCGTAAATAGGGGGTCATTTTGCCCCAATTTTTAGTAATTGTCCCCAAATTTTCTGTCGTTTTCCCAAATTTCAGCAATTGTCTCCAAATTTGGGTAATTGTCCCCAAATCCTGAGTAACTGTCTCCAAAGTTTGGGTAATTGGCCCAACATGTCTAATAATTTTCCTCAAATTTGGTGTATTTGTCCCCAAATGGTGGATAATTGTCCCCAAATGTCGGATAATTTTCACCCGATTTGGGGTTATTGCCTCAAAATTTTAGGTAAGTTTGCTCACATTTTTAGTAATTGTAACCCCCTTGTTGGGTAATTGTCACCAAATTTTGAGTACTTTTTCCCAAATTTTGAGTCATTCTCTCCAAATTTGGGGTAATTGCCCTCAAATTGTGAGTAATTCTCTCCCAATTTTGGGTAATCCTCCTCAAAATTTCGGTAACTCTCTCCAAATTTCAGGAAATTATCGGCAAACTTCGGGTAATTGCCCCCCCAGTTTTGAGGAGCTATCTCAAAACGATGGACATTTTCTCCAAATTTTGTTAATTGTTGACGGATTTGGGGTAACTGTCACCAAATTTTGAGTCATTTTCACAAGATTTCTTATCGTTTTCATCGAATTTTGTATAATTGTCCCCAAATTAGGGTCCCTTTCCTGAAATTTAGAGTAATTGTGCTCATAGGTTTGGTAACGGCCGCAAAATGTGGAGCATTCTCTCAAAATGTTGGGCAACCGTCTCCCACTGTTGGGTAATTGTCCCTAAAATTCTTGAAGCTTGCCCCGCATTTTGCGTAATTGTCACCAGGTTTTGAATCATCCTTATGAAATTTGGGGTAACTGCCTCCAAATTTGGGGTAATTTTGCCACAATTTGTGTAATTCTCTCCATATTTCAGGTAATTGTGGCCAAAAGTTTGTGGTAATTGTCGGCAAAATGTTGGGTAATTTGCCACAAATTCTGAGAAATTGTCCCAAAGTCTTGGGAAATTGCCTCCAAATTTTGAGTAATTTTCCCAAATCCTCTTGTAATAGTCCCCGGGTTGAGGGTAAGTGCGCCCGAGTTTATGGGAGTTGTCTCAGAATTTTGAGTAACTGTCCCCAAATATCTTGTCATTTTCCTCAAATTTTGTGCAGATGTCCCAGACTTTCTCTAATTATCCCCAAATGTGGGGTAATTGTCCTCCAATTTTAAGTAATTGCCACAACATTTCTTACGATTTTACCTCGATTTTTGCATAATTGTCCCCAGTCTCGGGTAATTTTCCTCACGTTTAGAGTAAATGTCTGCAGATTTGGGGTATTTGCCAGCAAAATCTGGACAGTCGTCTCAAAAACAGGCGTAATTTTCCACCAATTTTGTGTAATTGTCCCCAAATCTTGCATCATTTTCTCCAAACCCTGGGTCATTTCCCCCAAATCAAGGTAAATGTCAGACTATTTTGAGTCATGTTCTCCAAATGTTGGGCAATTGTCTCCCAGTTTGGGGTAATTGTCTCAAACTCTTGGGTAATTGTCCTCCAATTTTAGGCAATTGTCCACAAACTTTGAGGAATTATCTCCAGATTTTGGGTAAGTGTCCAAAAATTGGAGTTGGGTTTGGGGTTAGTGTTTTATGGTTAGGGTTAGGGTGTTGTCTCCACATTTGGGGTAATTGTCCCCAAATTTGGGTAATTGTCCCCAGATTTTAAGTCATTTCCTCCAAACTTGGGGTCACTACTCCCAAGTTTTCAGTAATTGTGCACAAATTTGAAATAACCGCCTAAAAACTTCTAGTAATCGTCGCCCGCCAGGTTTTGAGTCATTAGCCCCAGATTTGTAATAATCGTCGCAAATTGTTGAGGCGTTTTGCAAAATTCTTAGGCATTGTCTCAAAATTGTGTGTATCTTCCCACAAATTTTGTGTCATTTTCCCGAAAATTTGTGTAATTGTCCCAAATTCTCGGTACTGTAACCAAAGTTTGAGTAATTGTCTTCTAACTTGTCTCAAAGTTATGGGCAATGGTGATTCAAGTCATTAAAATCTTCCACAAGTTCCGTGTATTTGTCTCTACAGTTTTGATAGTTGTGTTCCTACGGAGGGAAATTGTCACCAAACGTTGGGTAATTGACCCCAAATTCTAAGTAATTGTCTCCAATTTTGGCATAATTGTCTCCAAACGGTCTGTCGTTTTTGACAAAAGTTGCGGTAATTGTCCCTAAATAGGGGGTCATTTTGCCCTAATTTTTAGTAATTGTCCCCAAATTTTCTGTCGTTTTCCCAAATTTCAGCACTTGTCTCCAAATTTGGGTAATTGTCCCCAAATCCTGAGTAACTGTCTCCAAATTTTGGGTAATTGGCCCAACATGTCTAATAATTTTCCTCAAATTTGGTGAATTTGTCCCCAAATGGTGGATAATTGTCCCCAAATGTCGCATAATTTTCACCCGATTTGGGGTTATTGCCTCAAAATTTTAGATAAGTTTGCTCACATTTTTAGTAATTGTCCCCCCCTTGTTGGGTAATTGTCACCAAATTTTGAGTTCTTTTTCCTAAATTTTGAGTCATTCTCTCCAAATTTGGGGTAATTGCCCTCAAATTCTGAGTAATTCTCTCCCAATTTGGGTAATCTTCCTCAAATTTTCCGTAACTGTCTCCAAATTTCGGGAAATTATCCGCAAACTTAGGGTAATTGCCCCCCAGTTTTGAGGAGCTATCTCAAAACGATGGACATTTTCTCCAAATTTTGTTAATTGTCGCCGGTTTTGGGGTAACTGTCACCAAATTTTGAGTCATTTTCACAAGATTTCTTATCGTTTTCATCGAATTTTGTATAATTGTCCCCAAATTAGGGTCACTTTCCTGAAATTTAGAGTAATTGTGCTCATAGGTTTGGTAACTGCCGCAAAATGTGGAGCATTCTCTCAAAATGTTGGGCAACCGTCTCCCACTGTTGGGTAATTGTCCCTAAAATTCTTGTAGTTTGCCACGCATTTTGCGTAATTGTCACCAGATTTTGAATAATCCTTATGAAATATGGGGTAACTGCCTCCAAATTTGGGGTAATTTTGCCACAATTTGTGTAATTCTCTCCATATTTCAGGTAATTGTGGCGAAAAATTTGTGGTAATTGTCGGCAAAATGTTGGGTAATTTGCCACAAATTTTGAGAAATTGTCCCAAAGTCTTGGGAAATTGCCTCAAAATTTTGAGTAATTTTCCAAAATCCTCTTGTAATAGTCCCCGGGTTGAGGGTAAGTGCGCCCGAGTTTATGGGAGTTGTCTCAGAATTTTGAGTAACTGTCCCCAAATATCTTGTCATTTTCCTCAAATTTTGTGCAGATGTCCCAGACCTTCTCTAATTATCCACAAATGTGGGGTAATTGTCCTCCAATTTTAGGCAATTGTCCACAAACTTTGAGGAATTATTTCTAGAGTTTGGGTAAGTGTCCAAAAAGTGGAGTTGGGTTTCGGGTTAGTGTTTTATGGTTAGGGTGTTGTCTCCACATTTGGGGTAATTGTCCCCAGATTTTAAGTCATTTCCTCCAAACTTGGGGTAACTACTCCCCAATTACTCAGTAATTGTGCACAAATTTGAAATAACTGCCTAAAAACTTCTAGTAATCGTCGCCCGCCAGGTTTTGAGTCATTAGCCCCAGATTTGTAATAATCGTCACAAATTGTTGAGGCGTTTTGCCAAATTCTTAGGCATTGTCTCAAAATTGTGTGTATCTTCCCACAAATTTTATGTCATTTTCCCGAAAATTTGTGTAATTGTCCCAAATTCTCGGTAATTGTAACCAAATTTTGAGTAATTGTCTTCTAATTTGTCTCAAAGTTATGGGCAATGGTGATTCAAGTCATTAAAATCTTCCACAAGTTTCGTGTATTTGTCTCTACAGTTTTGATAGTTGTGTTCCTACGGAGGGAAATTGTCACCAAATGTTGGGTAATTGACCCCAAATTCTAAGTAATTGTCTCCAATTTTTGCGTAATTGTCTCCAAACAGTGTGTCGTTTTCGACAAATGTTGGGAAATTGTCCCTTAATAGGGGGTCATTTTGCCCCAATTTTTAGTAATTGTCCCCAAATTTTCTGTCGTTTTCCCAAATCTCAGCAATTGTCTCCAAATCTGAGTAATTGTCCCCAAATACTGAGTAACTGCCTCCAAATTTTGGGTAATTGGCCCAACATGTCTAATAATTTTCCTCAAATTTGGTGTATTTGTCCCCAAATGGTGGATAATTGTCCCCAAATGTCGGATAATTTTCATCCGATTTGGGGTTATTGCCTCAAAATTTTTGGTAAGTTTGCCCACATTTTTAGTAATTCTCCCCCCCTTGTTGGGTAATTGTCACCAAATTTTGAGTACTTTTTCCCAAATTTTGAGTCATTCTCTCCAAATTTGGGGTAATTGCCCTCAAATTTTGAGTCATTCTCTCCTAAATTTGGGTAATCCTCCTCAAATTTTCGGTAACTGTCTCCAAATTTCAGGAAATTATCCGCAAATCTTCGGGTAATTGCCCCCCCAATTTTGAGGAGCTATCTCAAAACGATGGACATTTTCTCCAAATTTTGTTAATTGTCCCCAGATTTGGGGTAACTGTCACCAAATTTTGAGTCATTTTCACAAGATTTCTTATCGTTTTCATTGAATTTTGTATAATTGTTGCCAAATTAGTGTCCCTTTCCTGAAATTTAGAGTAATTGTGCTCATAGGTTTGGTAACTGCCGCAAAATGTGGAGCATTCTCTCAAAATGTTGGGCAACCGTCTCCCACTGTTGGGTAATTGTCCCTAAAATTCTTGTAGTTTGCCACGCATTTTGCATAATTGTCACCAGATTTCGAATAATCCTTATGAAATTTGGGGTAACTGCCTCCAAATTTGGGGTAATTTTGCCAAAATTTGTGTAATTCTCTCCATATTTCAGGTAATTGTGGCCAAAAATTTGTGGTAATTATCAGCAAAATGTTGGGTAATTTGCCACAAATTTTGAGAAATTGTCCCAAAGTCTTGGGAAATTGCCTCCAAATTTTGAGTAATTTTCCCAAATCCTCTTGTAATCGTCCCCGGGTTGAGGGTAAGTGCGCCCGAGTTTATGGGAGTTGTCTCAGAATTTTGAGTAACTGTCCCCAAATATCTTGTCATTTTCCTCAAATTTTGTGCAGATGTCCCAGACTTTCTCTAATTATCCCCAAATGTAGGGTAATTGTCCTCCAATTTTAAGTAATTGCCACAACATTTCTTACGATTTTACCTCGATTTTTGTATAATTGTCCCCAGTCTCGGGTAATTTTCCTCACGTTTAGAGTAAATGTCTGCAGATATGGGGTATTTGCCGGCAAAATCTGGACAGTCGTCTCAAAATCAGGCGTAATTTTCCACCAATTTTGTGTAATTGTCCCCAAATCTTGCATCATTTTCTCCAAACCCTGGGTCATTTCCCCCAAATCGAGGTAAATGTCAGACTATTTTGAGTCATGTTCTCCAAATGTTGGGCAATTGTCTCCCAGTTTGGGGTAATTGTCTCAAACTCTTGGGGAATTGCCCTCCAATTTTACGCAATTTTCCACAAACTTTGAGGAATTATCTCCAGGTTTTGGGTAAGTGTCAAAAATTGGAGTTGGGTTTCGGGTTAGTGTTTTATGGTTAGGGGTAGGGTGTTGACTCCACATTTGTGGTAATTGTCCTCAAATTTGGGTAATTGTCCCCCGATTTTAAGTCATTTCCTCCAAACTTGGGGTCATTACTCCCAAGTTTTTGGTAATTGTGCACAAATTTGAAATAACTGCCTAAAAACTTCTAGTAATCGTCGCCCGCCAGGTTTTGAGTCATTAGCCCCAGATTTGTAATAATCGTCCCAAACTGTTGAGGCGTTTTGCCAAATTCTTAGGCATTGTCTCAAAATTGTGTGTATCTTCCCACAAATGTTGTGTCATTTTCCCGAAAATTTGTGTAATTGTCCCAAATTCTCTGTAACTGTAACCAAATTTTGAGTAATTGTCTTCTAACTTGTCTCAAAGTTATGGGCAATGGTGATTCAAGTCATTAAAATCTTCCACAAGTTTCGTGTATTTGTCTCTACAGTTTTGATAGTTGTGTTCCTACGGAGGGAAATTGTCACCAAACGTTGGGTAATTGACCCCAAACTCTAAGTAATTGTCTCCAATTTTGGCGTAATTGTCTCCAAACGGTGTGTGGTATTCGAAAAATGTTGGGGAAATTGTCCCTTATTAGGAGGTCATTTTGCCCCAATTTTTAGTAATTGTCCCCAAATGTTCTGTCGTTTTCCCAAATTTCAGCAATTGTCTCCAAATTTGGGTCATTGTCCCCAAATCCTGAGTAACTGTCTCCAAATTTTGGGTAATTGGCCCAACATGTCTAATAATTTTCCTCAAATTTGGTGTATTTGTCCCCAAATTGTGGATAATTGTCCCCAAATGTCGGATAATTTTCAACCGATTTGGGGTTATTGCCTCAAAATTTTTCGTAACTTTGCTCACATTTTTAGTAATTGTAACCCCCTGGTTGGGAAATTGTCACCAAATTTTGAGTACTTTTTCCCAAATTTTGAGTCATTCTCTCCAAATTTGGGGTAATTGCCCTCAAATTGTGAGTAATTCTCTCCCAATTTTGGGTAATCCTCCTCAAATTTTTGGTAACTGTCTCCAAATTTCGGGAAATTATCCACAAACTTAGGGTAATTGCCTCCCCATTTTTGAGGAGCTATCTCAAAACGATGGACATTTTCTCCAAATTTTGTTAATTGTCCCCGGATTTGGGGTAACTGTCACCAAATTTTGAGTCATTTTCACAAGATTTCTTATCGTTTTCATCGAATTTTGTATAATTGTCCCCAAATTAGGGTCACTTTCCTGAAATTTAGAGTAATTGTGCTCATAGGTTTGGTAACGGCCGCAAAATGTGGAGCATTCTCTCAAAATGTTGGGCAACCGTCTCCCACTGTTGGGTAATTGTCCCTAAAATTCTTGTAGTTTGCCACGCATTTTGCGTAATTGTCACCAGATTTTGAATAATCCTTATGAAATTTGGGGTAACTGCCTCCAAATTTGGGGTATTTTGCCACAATTTGTGTCATTCTCTCCATATTTCAGGTAATTGTGGCCAAAAATTTGTGGTAATTGTCGGCAAAATGTTGGGTAATTTGCCACAAATTTTGAGAAATTGTCCCAAAGTCTTGGGAAATTGCCTCCAAATTTGGAGTAATTTTCCCAAATCCTCTTGTAATAGTCCCCGGGTTGAGGGTAAGTGAGCCCGAGTTTATGGGAGTTGTCTCAGAATTTTGAGTAACTGTCCCCAAATATCTTGTCATTTTCCTCAAATTTTGTGCAGATGTCCCAGACTTTCTCTAATTATCCCCAAATGTGGGGTAATTGTCCTCCAGTTTTAAGTAATTGCCACAACATTTCTTACGATTTTACCTCGATTTTTGCATTATTGTCCACAGTTTTCTTTGGGTGCTACTATTAGGGTTAGGGTTAGTGATAGGGTTAAGGTCATGCTTAAGGTTATGGGTAGAGTTAGGGGTTAGGAGTAGTTTTAGGGTAAGGGTTAGATTTAAAGTTAAGGTTAGGGTTAAGTTTAGGTTTTAGGGTTAGTGTTACGGTTAGGCTTTGTTTTTTGGTTAGGGTTAGGGGTTATGATTAGTGTGAGTGTTAGTGTTATGTTTAGGTTTAATATTAGCGTTAGTGTTAGGGGTTATGGTTAGTGTTATGGTTAGCGTTAGGGGTTAGGTATAGGGTTACTGTTAGGGTAAGGGTAAGGGTTAGGGTTAGGATTAGTGTTAGGGTTAATATTAGGGGTTAGGTTTTAGGGTTAGTGTTAGGATTAGAGTTAGGTTTTAGGGTTAGTGTTAGGATTAGAGTTAGGGTTAGGGGTTAGTGTTAGGGTTAGTTTTAGGTTAGGTTTATGGCTAGATTTAGGATTCGGGTTAGTGTTAGGGTATGTGTTGGGTTAGGTTTAGGGTTAGTGTTAGGGTTAGGTATAGGTTTAGGATTAGGGGTTTAGGGTTAATGTCTTGTTTAGGGTTAGGGTCGGTCCAATATTAAAATAAGGGTTAGTTTTAGGGTTAGGTTTAGTGTCCCTTTAGGGTTAGGCAATTAGTGTTAGGGCCATTTTGGTTAGTGTTAGGGTAAGGATTAGATTTATGTTTCGGTTTAGTGTGGGCCCACGATTAAGATAAGTGTTAGAGTTATGGTGAATGTTATGTTTATGGGTTAGGGTTAGGGGTTAGGTTTAGGGGTTATGTTTTTGTGTTAGTGTTTGTATTAGTGTTAGTGTTGGGTTTAGTGTTTAGGGCAAGGTTTAGGATTTGGATTAAGTTTCAGATTAGACTTAGTTTTTGTGTTAGATGTTAAGGATAGTTTTAGGTTTAGGATTTGACTTTAGTTGTAGAATAAGGGTTAGGATTAGGGTTGTTTTTAGGGTTAGGGTTAGGAGTTATGTTTAGGGTTAGGGTTTGGATTAGAGTTACGGATAGGATTAGGTTTAGGGGGTTAGGATTAGAGTTAAGGTTAGGGTTAAGTTTAGATTTAAGTTCAGGGTTATAGTTAGAGTTAGGTGTTAGGGTTAGGGTTACAGTAAGGGTTAGGGTTAGGTTTAGTGTTAGTGTTCGGGTTAGGCATAGGGTCATTTGTGTTATTGTTAGGGTTAGGGTTAGGGTTAAGGTTAGGGTTAGGGTTAGGATTAGGGTTAGGATTAGATTCATATTTAGGTTTAGGATGGGCCCACCATTAGGATAAGGGTTAGTGTTATGGTTAAGTGTTATGTTTATGGGTTAGGTTAGGTGTTAGGGTAAGTAATTAGGGTTTTGTGTTAGTGTTTGGATTACGATTAGTTTTAGTGTTAGGTGTAGTGTTTAGGGCAAGTTTTAGGGTTCGGATTAAGTTTCAGGTTAGGCTTAGTTTTTGAGTTTAAGATTAATGTTAAGTTTAGGATTAGACTTTAGTTTTAGAATAAGAGTTGGGATTAGGGTTATTGTTAGGGTTAGGGTGAAGAGTTATGTTCAGAGTGAGGGTTTGGATTATAGTTAGGGATAGGTTTAGGGTTAGAGTTAGGTTTGGGTTAGAGTAAGGGTTAGGATTACGGTTAGGCATTAGGGTTAGGGTTGGGTTAGGGTTAGGGTTAGGGTTAGTGTTATTGTTAGTGTTAGGGTTAGGGCTGGGTTACGTTTAGGGTTAGGGTTAGGGTTAGAGTTATGGTCAGGGATTAGGGTTAATGTTAAGGTTATGCTTTAGGTTTAAGGTTAGTGTTAGGGTTATGGTTTAGGTTTAATGTTAGGGTTAGTGTTTGGTTAGGGTTAGGGTTAGGGTTAGATTTATATTCAGGTTTAGGGTGGCCCACTATTAGGATAAGGTTTGGAGTTATGCTGAAGTGCAATGTTTATGGGTTAGGTTTTGGGGGTTAGGGTTAGGGGTTAGGGTTTTGTGTTAGTGTTTGGATAAGTGTTTGTGTTAGTGTTGGGGTTAGTATTTAGGCAATGTTTACGGTTAGGATTAAGTTTCAGGTTAACCTTAGTTTTTGGGTTAGAGATTAAGGTTATGTTTAGGTTTAGGATTAGATTTTAGTTGTAGAATAAGGGTTAGATTTAGGGTTAGTGTTAGGGTTAGGTTTATGTTTAGGGTTGGGTTAGCGTTACGTGCCATTAGCGTTAGGGTTAGGGTTACGCCATTAATCTTTACGTCATTTGGGTTAGGATTAGATTTAAGTTTATGGTTAGGGTTATGGTTAGGTATATGTTTAGGTTTAGTGTCCACCATTAGGATAAGGATTAGAGTTATGGTTAATTGTTATGTGTATGGGTTATGGTTAGGTGTTTGGGTTAAGGGTTAGGGTTTTGTGTTAGTGTTTGGATTAAGGTTAGTGTAGTGTAGTGTTTAGTGTTTAGGGCAAGGTTTAGAGTTAGGATTAAGTTTCATGTTAGGCTTAGTTTTTGAGTTACAGATTAAGGTTAGGTTTAGGTTTAGGATTAGACTTTAGTTGTAGAATAAGTTTTAGCATTAGGGTCAGTGTTAGGGTTAGGGTTAAGAGTTATGTTTAGAGTTAGGTTTTGAAATAGGGTTAGGGATAGGATTAAGGTTTGGGGGTTATAGTTATTGTTAGGGTTAGGGTTATGGCTAAAGTTAGGGTTAGGGTTAGGTTTAGGGTTAGGGTTAGTGTTAGCGTTAGGGTTAAGTTTAGGTTTAGTGTCAGGGTAAGTGTTAGGGTTAGGGTTAGGGTTAGGGTTAGGGCTAGTGTTAGGTTTCGGGTTAGGGTAAGTGTGGCATTAGGGTTAGGGTTAGTGTTAGGCCATTAAGCTTAGGTTCATTTGGGTTAGGATTATGGTTAGGGTTAGGTTAAGGTTTAGGGTTAGGGTTATTATTAGGGTTATGTTTAGGGTTAGAGTTAGGGTTTGAGTTAGGGTCAGGGTTAAGAGTTATGTTTAGTGTTAGCGTTAGGGTTAAGTTTAGGGTTAGGGGTTAGGGTTAGTGTTAATTTTAGGGTTAGGGTTAGATTTTGGGTTAGTGTTAGGGTTAGGTTTATGTGTTAGGGTTAGGGTTAAGGTTGAGTTAGGATTAGGTTTAGGCTAAGTGTTAGGGTTCGGGTTAAAGTTAGATTTAGGGGGTTGGGATTATGGTTAGGCTTAGGGTTAGGTTTATGGTTAAGGTGGGATTAGGGTTAATATGCCATTAGGGTTAGGGTTAGTGTTAAGGTTAGGCCATTTGACTTAGTGTCATTTGGGTTAGTGTTAGGGTTAGGTTTATGGTTAGGGTTCGGGTCAGATTTATGTTTTAGTTTAGGGTGGGCCCACCATTTAGATAAGGGTTAGAGTTACGGTTAAGTGTTATGTTTATGGGTTATGGTTAGGTGTTAGGGTTAAAGGTTAGGGTTTTGTGTTAGTGTTTGGATTAGGGTTTGTGTTAGAGTTGTGTTTAATGTTTATGGCAAGGTTTAGGATTAAGTTTCGGGTTAGGCTTAGTTTTTGTGTTAGAGATTAAGGTTAGGTTTAGGTTTAGGATTAGACTTTAGTTGTAGCATAAGGGTTAGGATTAGGGTTAGTGTTAGGGTTAGGGTTAAGAGTTATGTTTAATGTTAGGGTTTGTGTTAGGGTTAGGGTTTGAATTTGGATTAGGGATAGGGCTGGGTTAAGGGTTAGGGTTAGTGTTAGGTTTAGGGTTAGGGTTGGTCCATAATTAATATAAGGGTTTAGTTTAGGGTTAGGATTAGTGTGCCTTTAGGGCTAGGGTTAGGTTTAGGCCATTACTATTAGGTTCATTTGGATTATGGTTAAGATTAGGGTTTGGATTAGAGTTAGGTGTTAGTGTTAGGGTGAGGGTTAGGCTTAGATTTATGTTTTAGGTTTAGGGTTAGGGTTAGGGTTAGAGTTAAGATTTAGTGTTAGGCTTAGTGTTATGGTTTAGGGTTAGGATTATTGTTTAGGTTTAGGGTTAGGGTTAGGGTTAGGGTTAGGTGTTAGGATTAGGGTTAGGGTTAAATTTAGGGTTAGGGTAGGGGTTAGGGTTTGGTTTAGGGTTAAATTTAGGATTAGGGGTTAGGGTTAGGGTTCAGGTTAGAGTTAGGTTTTGCGTTAGGGGTTAGGATAAGGGTTAGGGTTAAGTTTAGAGTTAAGGTTAGGGTTAAGGTTATGTTTATTGTTAGTTGTTAGGGTTTTGGTTAGGTTTAGGGTTAGGTTTAGAATAAAGTGTTAGTGTTAGGGTTATGGTTATTGTTAGGTTTAAGGTTTGGGTTAGGTTTACGTTTAGGTTTAGGGTTATTATTAGGGTTCAGTTTAGGGATAGGGTTAGGTTTGGTTTAGGGTGAGGGTTAACGTAAGTTTTAGGTGTTAGTGTTAGTTTTAGGGTTACAATTAGGTTTATAGTTAAATTTAGGGTTACTGTTAGGTTTAGGTTTAGTATTAGGGTTAGATTTATGTTTAGGATTAGGGTGGTCCCACCATTACGATAAGGGTTTGAATTATAGTTAAGTGTTATGGAATGGGTTAGGGTTAATGTTTAGGGTTTTGTGTTAGTGTTTGGATTAGGGTTAGTGTTAGTATTGTGTCTAGTGTTTAGGGCAAGGTTTAGGGCTTGGATTAAGTTTCAGGTCAGGCTTAGTTTTTGGGTTAGAGATTAATATTAGGTTTAGGTTTAGGATTAGACTTTAGTTGTAAAATAAGGGTTAGGATTAGGGTTTCTGTTAGGGTTAGAGTTAAGAATAATATTTAGGGTTAGGTTTTGGATTGGGGTTAGTTATATGGTTAAGGTTAGGGGGTTTGGGTTAGTGTTAGGGTTAAGGTTAGGATAAGGGTTATGGTTAGGATTAGGAGTTAGGGTTAGGGTTACGGTTAGGGTAAGTGTTACATCTAGGGTTAGTGTTAATGTTAGGTGTTAGGGTTAAAGTTAGGGTAAAGGTTTAGTGCTAGGGATAATATTAGGGTTAGGGTTAGGGTTAGGGTTATTGTTAGTTTTATATTTAGTGTTAGGGTTCGGTTTAGGGTTAGATTTGGGTTAGGGTTAGGTTCAGAGTTACGGTTGGGGTTAGGGTTAAGGATTATGGTTAGGGTTAGTGTTATTTTAGGGTTACGTTTTAGGGTTAGGTTTAGGGTTAGAGTAAGTGTTATTGTTAAGGTCATCAGGGTTAGGGTTAAGGGTAAGGTTAGTGTTAGGTTTGGGTTTAGGGTTAAGGGTAAGGATAACGGTTAGGATTGGAGTTAAGTTTTGGTCAGGATTAGGGTTAGAGGTTAGAGTTAGGTGTTAGTGTTAGGGTCATTGTTAGCATTAGGGTTAGGGTTAGTGTTAGGGTTGGGTTAGTGTTAGGGTTAGGTGTTAGGGTTTGGGTTGGGGTTGGGTTAGGGATATGGTTATGGTTAGGTTTAGCGTTAGGGATATGGTTACGGTTAGGTTTAGGGTTAGGGTTGTTAGGTTTAGGGTTATGGTTACAGTTAGGGTTGTGTCAGGGTTAGGGTTAAAGGTTATAGTTAGGTGTTAGGGTTTGTGTTAGGTTTAGGGTTAGGGTTAGGATTAGGGTTGGTTTAGGGTTAGATTTATTCTTAGGGTTATGGTTAGGTTAGGGTTAGGGTTTGGGTTTAGGGTTAGTGTTAATGTTAGGGTTAGGTTTAGGGTTAAAGTTAGGTTTAGTGTTAGGTTTAGGGTTAGGTTTAGATTTTGTTTAGTCTTAGGGTGGGCCCAACATTAGGATAAGGGTTAGAATTATAGTTAAGTATTATGTTTATTGGTTTAGGGTTAGGGGTTATGGTTAGGAGTTAGGGTTTTGTGTTAGTGTTTGGATTAGGGTTATTTCTAGTGTTGGGGTTAGTTTTTAGTGTAAGGTTTAGGGCTAGGATCAAGTTTCAGGCTTCCTTTTTGTGTTAGAGATTAAGGTTAGGTTTAAGTTTAGGATTAGGCTTTAATTGTAGAATAAGGGTTAGGATTAGTGTTAGTATTAGGGTTAAGAGTTATATTTAGGGTTAGGGTTTGGATTAGTGTTAGGGATATGGTTAGGGTTAGGGGGTAAGCGTTAGTGTTATGGTTAGAGTTAGGGTTAGTGTTATGGTTAGGGTTGGGATAGGGTTAGTGTGCCATTAGGATTAGGGTTAGGCCATTAAGCTTAGGGTCATTTGGGTTAGGGTTGGTGTTATGGGTAGGGTTAGGGTTAGGGTTAGAGTTAGTGTTAGGGGTTATTGATAGGGTTAGGTTTGTTAAGGTTAGGGTTAGGGTTAGGGTTAGGGTTAATGTTTAGATTTAGGTGTTAGTGTTAGGGTTAGGTTTTGTGTTAGGGTTAGGGATATTGTTATTGTTAGGTGTTAGGATTAGGTTTAGTGTTAGGGTTGGTTTAGGATTAGGGTTAATGTTAGGGTTATGGTTAGGGTTAGGGTTAAGGTTAGGGGTTAGGGTAAGTGTTAGTGTTAGGGTTAGGTTTAGGGTTAAAGTTAAGGTTAGTGTTAGGGTTAGGTTTAGGGTTAGATTTATCTTTAGGGTTATGGTGGGCGCACTCTTAGGATAAAATTTAGAATTACAGTTAAGTATTATGTTTATGGGTTAGGGTTAGGTGTTAGGTTTAAGAGTTCTTATTTTGTTATAGTGTTTGGATTAGGGTTAGTGTTAGTGTTGGGGTTAGTGTTTAGGGCAAGGTTTGGGGCTAGCATTAAGTTTAAGGTTAGGCTTATTTTTCATGTTAGAGATTAAGGTTAGGTTTAGGTTTTGGATTAGACTTTAGTTGTAGAATAAGGGTTAGGATTAGGGTTAGTGTTAGGGTTACGGTCAAGGGTTATGTTTAGGGTTAGGTTTAGGGTTAGATTTAGGGTTTGGATTAGAGTTAGGGATAGGGTTAAGTTTGGGGGTTAGGGTTAGTGTTATGGTTACAATTAGGGTTAGTTTTATGGTTAATTTTGGGTTAGGGTTAGTGTGCCATTAAGGTGAGGGTTAGTGTTAGGCCGTTAGGCTTAGGGTCATTTTGGTTAGGGTTAGATTTAGGGTAAGGGTTAGGGCTAGGTTTAGGGTTAGTGTTTGTTTTAGGGTTAGACTTGTGTTAAGAGTAAGGTTAGGGTTAGGGGTTAGATTTAGGTGTTAGGGTTAGGGGTAGGGTTAGATGTAGTGTTAGGATTAGGTTTGGGGTTAGGTTAAAGGTTTAGGATTATGATTAGGGTTAGTGTTAGGATTAGGGTTATGGTTGGGTTAGGATTAGGGTTAGGGGTTAGGGCTAGTGTTAGGGTTAGGGACAGGGTTAAGTGTACTGTTAGGGTTGGGTTTGTGTTATGGTTAGGTGTTAGGGTTAGTGTTAGGGTTACGGTTATGTTTAGGGATATTTTTAAGGATAGGGTTAGGGTCGTTAGGGTTAGGGTTATGTTTAGAGTTAGTGTTAGGTTTAGACTTAGGCTTAGGGGTTAGGATTAGGGTTAGGGATAGGGTTAGGGTTCTGGTTAGGGTTTGGTTAGAGATAGGGTTATGGTTAGTGTTAGGGTTAGGTGTTATGGTTAGGGTTAGGGTTAAGTTTGGTTTAGGGTTGGAGTTAGGGGTTATGGTTAGGGTTATGTTTAGGGGTTAGTGTTACAGTTAGTGTTAGGGTTAGGTTTGGGTGTTACAATTAGGGTTAGGGTTAGTGATAGGGTTAAGGTCATGCTTAAGGTTATGCGTAGGGTTAGGGTTTAGGGGTAGATTTAGGGTTAGGGTTAGAGTTAGATTTAAGATTAGTGGTTAGGGTTAGGTTTAGGGTTAGGGTTAGAGTTAGATTTAAGGTTAGTGGTTAGGGTTAGTGTTAGGTTTAGGCTCACTAGTGTTAGGATTATTGTTAGGGTTAGTGTTAGGGTTAGTGGTAGGGATTAGGGTTAGGTTTAGGGTTAGGTTTAGAGTTAGGGTTAGGGTTTGGGTTAGGGTGGGGTTATGGTTTAGGTTTAGTGTTATTGTTAGGGTTAAGGTTAGGGATTAGGTTTAGAGTTTAGGGTTGGGGTAAGGGGTTAGTGTTAGTGTTAAGGTTAGGGTTTGAGTTGGGGTTAGTGTTAGGATTAGGGTTGGCGTTAAGGGTTAGGCTTTAGGGTTACTATTAGGGTTAGTGTTAGGGTTAGGGTAAGGCTTTAGGGTTATTATTCGGGTTATTTTTAGGTTTAGGGTTGATGTTTAAGGTTAGTGTTTAGGGTTAGTGTTAGGGTTAGATTCTAGGCTTAGTGTTAGGTTTAATGTTAGTTAGTGTTATGGATAGTTTTAGGGATAGGGTTAGGTTTAGGGTTAGGGTTACTGTTAGGGTTAGGTTTAGGGTTAGTGTTAGGGTTAGGATTAGGGTCAGGCTTAGTGTCAGTAGGGTTAGGGTTAGGTTTAGGTGTTATTGTTAGAGTTAGGGTTAGGGTTATGGTTTAGGTTTAGGTTTTAGAGTTTGTGTTAGATTTATGTTAAGTTTTAGGGTGGGCCCACGATTAGGATAAGGGTTAGAGTTTTGGTTAAGTGTTATTTTTATGGGTTAGAATTAGGGGTTAGGTTTAGTGGTTAGGGGTTTGTGTTATTGTTTTGCGTAGAGTTATTGTTATGGTTCGGGTTAGTGTTTAGGGCAAGGTTTAGGGTTAGGATTAAGTTTCAGGTTAGGCTTAGGGTTTTGGGTTAGAGATTAAGGTTAGATTTAGGATTACACTTTAGTTGTAGAATAAGGGTTAGGATTTGGGTTAGTGTTAGGGTTAGGGTTAAGAGTTATGTTTAGGGTTAGGATTAGGGTTAGTTTTAGGGTTAGGTTTAGGGTTAGGGTAGGTTTCGATTTAGGATCTGTGTTAGGGTTAATAGTTATGTTTAGGGTTATGATTAGTGTTAGGTTTAGTGTTAGGGTTAGGATTAGGGATGGGGTTAGATGTAGGATTTGTATTAGGATTCGGGATAGGTTTCGGGTTAGTCGTTTACGGTCAGTTTTAGAGTTAGGGTTAGGGTTAGGGTTGGGTTAGGTTTAGGCCTTTAATCTTTGTGTCTTTTGGATTAGGTTTAGGGTTGTGGTTAGTGTTAGTGTTAGGTTTAGGGTTAGGTTTAGTGTTAGGGTTGAGTTAGGTTTAGGTTTAGGGTTAGGGGTTAGAGTTAGGTGTTATGATTAGGGTTAGGGTTAGGGCTATGTGTTAAGGTTATGGTTAGGGTTGTGTTATAATTAAGGTTAGGTTTATTGTTAGGGTTACAGTCATTAGGGTTATAGTTAGGGTTAGCGTTAGGGTTAGTGTTAGGGATTAAGGTTAGGAGTTAGGTTTAGGAGTTTGGGTTTTGTGTTAGTGTTTGCATTAGTGTTAGTGTTGGTGTTGGGATTAGTGTTTAGGGCAAGTTTTAGGGTTAGGATTAAGTTTCAGGTTAGGCTTAGTTTTTGGGTTAGAGATTAAGGTTAGTTTTAGGTTTAGGATTAGACCTTAGTTGTAGAGTAAAGTTTAGGATTAGGGTTAATGTTAGGGTTAGGGTGAAGAGTTATGTTTAGGATTAGGGTTTGGATTAGGGTTAGGTTTAGGGGGTTAGGGTTAGTGTTAGGATTATGGTTAAGGTCATTAGGGTTAGGGTTAGGCTTAGGGATAGGATTAGAGTTAGAGTTAGGCTTAGTTGTAGGATTAGGTTCAGGGTTAGGGTTAGAATTAGGTTTGTGTTAGGGTTAGGTTTATGGTTAGGTGTTAGAGTTATGTGTTATTGTTAGTGTTAGGGTTTGGGTTAAGTTTAGGGGTTACGCTTAGAATAAGGGTTAGGGTTAGGGTAATGTTTAGGGTTAGAGTTGCATTAGGGTTAGGGTTAGGGTTAGGGCTTGAGTTAGGATTTGGATTAGAGTAAGGATTAGAGTTTGGATTAGGGTTAGGGTAGGGTTGGGGTTTAGTGTTAGGGATTAGGGATATTGTTAGTGTTAATGTTAGGGCTAGTCTTACGGTTCTGGTTAGGGTTAAGGTTGCGTTAGGGTTAGGGTTAGGGTTAGATTTAGGGCTTGAGTTAAGGTTAGGGTTAGATTTAGTGTTAGGGTTTGGATTAGGTTTAGGTATAGTGTTAGGGGTTAGGGTTTTGTGTTAGTGTTTGGATTAGGGTTAGTGTTGGGGTTAGTGTTTAGGGCAAGTTTTAGGGTTAGGATTAAATTCCAGGTTAGACTTTGGTTTTTGGGTTAAAGATTAAGTTTAGGTTTAGGTTTATGATTAGACTTTAGTTGTAGAATAAGGGTTAGGGTTAGGGTTAGGTTTAGGGTTAAGATTTATGTTTAGGGTTAAGGTTTCGATTAGGGTTAGGGATAGTGTTAGGCTTAGAGGGTTATGGGTAATGTTTAGGTTATGATTCGTGTTAAGGTTAGGGTTAGTGTTATGGTTAGGGTTGGGTTTAGGGTTAGGATTAGGGTTAGTGTTAGTATTAGTGTTAGGGATAAGTTTAGGGGTTAGGGATAGGGGTTAGTTTTAGGGTTAGGCTTAGGTTTAGGGTTAGTGGTTAGGGGTTAGGGGTAGGGTTAGAGTGAGGGATAGGGTTAGGGATATCGATATTATTAGGGTTAGGGTTAGTTTTAGGGTTAGGGTTAGGGTCAGGTTTAGCGTTAATGTTAGGGTTAGGGTTATGATTAGGGTTAGGTTTGTATTAGGGTTAGGTTTAGATTTAGGGTTAGGGTTAAATTTAGGATTTGGATTAGGGTTAGGGGTAGGTTTAGGGTTAGGTGTTTAGGGTTAGTTTTAGGGATAGGGTTAGGGTTATGGTTATGGTTATGCTCGGTTAGTGTTAGTTTGCTATTAGGGTTAGGGTTAGGGTTAGACCATTAGGCTTAGGGTCTTTTGGGTTAGGGTTAAGGTTAGGATTAGGGTTATGGTTAGTGTTGGGTTATGGGTAGGGTTAGGCAGTAGAGTTTGTTGTTAGGTTTAGAATTAGGGTTAGGGTTAGGGTTAGGATAAGGGTTAGGCTTAGGGCTAGGTGTTAGGATTAGGGTTAGGGTTGCGTGACTGTTCGGGTTAGGGTTAGGGTAGGGTTAGGGTTAGGGTCAGGGTTAGGGTTAGGGTTAGGGTCAGGGTTAGGGTTAGGGTAGAGTTAGGGTTAGGGTTAGGGTTAGGGTTAGGGTTAGGGTTACGGTTAGTGTAAGAGTTCGGGTTAGGTTTAGGTTTAGGGTTAGTTTAGGGTTCGTTTTGGGTTAGCGTTAGGGTTAGGGTTAGGGCTAGGTTTAGGGTATGGATCAGGGTTAGGGATCAGTTTAATGTTAGGGGATAGGGTTAGTTTTAGTGTTGTTGTTAGGTTTAGAGTTACGGATAGTGTTGGGTTAGGGCTAGAGTGCCATTAGGGTTAGGGTTTTCGTTTGGCCTTTAGGCTTAGGGTCATTTGGATTAGCGTTAGGGTTAAGTTTATGGTTAGGGTTAGGGTTAGATTTATGTTGAGGTTTAGGGTAGGCCCACCATTAGGATAAGGGTTAGAGTTATGGTTAATTGTTATGTTTATGGGTTAGGTTTAGGGGTTAGGTCTAAAGGTTAGGGTTTTGTGTTAATGTTTTGACTAGGGATATTGTTAGTGTAGTATTTATTGTTTAGGGCTAGGTTTAGATTTACGATTAAGTTTAAGGTTAGGCTTAGATTTTGGTTTAGAGATTAAGATTAGGTTTAGGTTTAGAATTAGACTTTAGTTGTAGCGTAAGGTTTAGAATTAGGGTTAGTGTTATGGTTAGAGTTAAGAGTTATGTTTAGGGTTAGAGTTTGTATTAGGGTTAGGGATAGGAATAGGGTTAGGGGGTTAGGGTTAATGCTAGGGTTAGGGTCATTAGGTTTAGGGTTAGGATTATGGTTAGGTTTAGGGTTAGGGTTAGGGTAAGGGTTAGGGTTCGAGTTAGTGTTGCGTTAGGATTAGGTTTAGGGTTATGGTTAGGTTTAGGGTTAGGATTAGGGTTAGGGTTAGGATTAGGGTTAGCATTAGGGTTAGGGTTAGGGTTATGGTTAGCGTTAGGGTTAGGGTTATGGTTAGCGTTAGGGTTAGGTTTAGTGTTAGGGTGAGGGTTAGGGTGGGAATATGATTAGTTTGCCTTTAGGGTTAGGGTTATGGTTTGGGTTAGGCCAATACTCTTAGGGTCATTTGGGTTAGGATTAGATTTAAGTTTATAGTTAGATTTATGGTTAGATATATGTTTAGGTTTAGGGTGGGTCCAACATTAGGATAAGGGTTAGAGTTATGGTTAATTGTTATGCGTATGGGTTATGGTTAGGTGTTTGGGTTAAGGGTTAGGGTTTTGTGTTAGTGTTTGGATTAAGGTTAGTGTAGTATAGTGTTTAGTGTTTAGGGCAAGGTTTAGAGTTAGGAATAAGTTTCATGTTAGGCTCAGTTCTTGGGTTACAAATTAAGGTTAGGGTTAGGTTTAGATTAGACTTTAGTTGTAGAATAAGTTTTAGGATTAGGGTTAGGGTTAGGGTTGAGGTTAAGAGTTATGTTTAGAGTTAGGGTTTGGAATAGTGTTACGGATAGTGTTAAGGATTGGGGGTTAGGGTTATTGTTAGGGTTAGGGTTATGGTTAAAGTTAGGAGTTAGGGTTAGGGTTAGTCTTAGGGTTAGCGTTAGGGTTAGGTTTAGGTTTAGTGTCAGCGTAGGTGTTAGGTTTAGGTTTAGGGTTAGGGCTAGTGTGAGTTTTCGGGTTAGGGTTATTGTGCCATTAGGGTTAGGGTTAGTGTTAGGCCATTAAGCTTAGGTTCATTTGGGTTAGGGTTATGGTTAGGGTTAGGGTTAAGTTAAGGTTTAGGGTTATTGTTAGGGTTATGTTTAGGTTTAGGGTTAGAGTTAGGGTCAGGGTTAGGAGTTATGTTTAGTGTTAGCGTTAGGGTTAAGTTTAGGGTTAGGGGATAGGGTTAGTGTTATTTTTAGGGTTAGGTGTTAGGGTTAAAGGTTAGGGTCTTGTGTTAGTGTTTGTATTAGGATTTTTGTTAGAGTTGTGTTTAATGTTTATGGCAAGGTTTAGGATTAAGTTTCAGGTTAGGCTTAGTTTTTGGGTTAGAGATTAAGGTTAGGTTTAGGTTTAGGATTAGACTTTAGTTGTAGCATAAGGGTTAGGATTAGGGTTTGTGTTAGGGTTAGGGTTAAGAGTTATGTTTAGGGTTATGGTTTGTGTGAGGGTTAGGGTTTGAATTTGGATTAGGAATAGGGTTAGGGGGTTAGTGTTAGGGTTAGGTTTAGGGTTAGGGTTTGTCCATAATTAAAATAAAGTTTTAGTTTAGGGTTAGTGTTAGTGTGCCTTTGGGGTTAGGATTAGATTTATTCCTTTAGGATTATGTTCATTTGGATTATGGTTAGGGTTAGGGTTAGGGTTTGGATTAGAGTTAGGTGTTAGTGTTAGGGTGTGGGTTAGTGTTAGGGTTAGGTTTACGGTTAGGGTTAGGGTTAGAGTTAGCTGTTGGTGTTAGGGTTAGTGTTAGTGTTAAGGTTAGCGGTATGTTTAGGCTTAGTGTCAGGGTTAGGTTTATGGGTAAGTGTTAGGGTTAGGGTTTGGGTTAGGGCTAGTGTATGTTTCGGATCAGGGTAATTGTGATATTATGTTTAGGGTTAGTGTTAGTTTTAGGCCATTAGGCTTAGGGTCATTTGGGTTAGGGTTATGGTTAGGGTTTGTGTTAGGGTTGGGGGTTAGGGTTAGGGTTAGGTTTAATGTTTGTGTTAGGGTTAGGATTTAGGGTTACGCTCAGGATTAGGGTAAGGATTAGATTTATGTTTTGGTTTAGGGTGGGCCCACCATTAGGATAAGGGTTAGAGTTATTTTTAAGTGTTATGTTTATGGATTAGGGTTAGGGGTTAGGGTTAACAGTTATGTTTTGTGTTAGTGTTTGGATTAGGATTAGTGTTAGTGTTGGGTTTAGTGTTTATGGCAAGTTTTAGTGTAAGGATTAATTTTCAGGGTGGGGTTAGTTTTTGAGTTAGAGATTAAGGTAAAATGTAGGATTAGACTTTAGTTGTAGAAAAAGTGTTAGGATTAGGGTTAGTTTTGGGGTTAGGGTTAGGGCTTTAGGATTAGGGTAAAGTTACGATTAGGGTTAGAGTTAGAGTCATTAGGTTTAGTTTTATGGTTAGGCTTAGTGTTAGGGTTAGGTTTATGGTTAGGGTTAGGGTTAGGTTTAGGGTTCGGGTTATGGTTAGAGTTGTGGTTAGGGGTTAAGGAAATGGTTAGGATTAGGGTTAGGCTTGGGCTACGTTTCGGGTTAGGGTTAGGTTTAGGGTTAGGGGTTATGGTTAGGTGTAGTGTTAGGGTAAGTGTTAATGTTAGGGGTTAGGGTCAGTTTAAGAGTTAGTGTTAGGATTAGGGGTTAAGGTTAGGTTTAAGGATAGGGGTAGGGTCATTAGGGTTCGTGTTAGAGTTATGGTTAGGGTTAGGGTTAGGTTTAGGGTTTGGTTAGGGTTAGGTGTTTTGTTAGGGATATGTTTAGGTTTAGGGAGGGCCCACCATTAGGATAAGGGTTAGAGTTATGTTTAAGTGTAAAGTTTATTGGTCAGTTTTAGGGATTAGGATTAGGGGTTAGGATTTTTTGTTAGTGTTTGTATTAGGGTTTGTGTTATGGTTAGGGTTAGTGATTAGGGCAAGTTTTAGTGTTAGGTTTAGGATTAGTGTTGCTTTAGGGTTAGGTTTAGGTTTAGGCCATTATGCTTAAGGTCATTTAGATTAAGGTTAGGGTTAGGATTAGGGTTTGGGTTCAATTTAGGGTTTAGGTTTAAGGTAAGTTATAGGGTTAGGGTTAGTGTTATGTTTAGGTTTAGGGTTATATTTAGGGTTTGTGTTAGTGTTAGGGTTCGGGTTAGGGTTAGAGTTACGGGTTAGGGTTACTGGTAGTGGTTAGGGTTAGGGTTATGGTTAGGGTTTGAAGTTTAGGTTAGAGTTAGCTTTATTGTTAGGGTTAGGGTTAGATTTATGTTTAGGTTTAGGGTGGGCCCACCATTAGGACAAGGGTTAGAGTAATTTTTAAGTGTTATGTTTATGGGTTAGGGTTAGGATTAGGATTAGGATTAGGATTAGGGTTAGGTTTAGGGTTGGGTTAGGGTTAGGGTTAGGTGTTAGGGTTAGGGTTGGGGTATGGTTTAGATTTAGTGTTAGTTTTTGGTTTAGGTTTAGGGTTAGGATTATGTTTAGGGTTAGTATTAGATTTATGTTTAGGGTTAGTGTGGGCCCACCATTAGTATAAGGGTTCGAGTTATGGTTAATTGTTTTGTTTGTGTGTTCAGGATACTTGTTATGTTTAGGGGTTAGGGGTTTCTGTTAGTTTTTTTATTAGGGTCAGTCTTATTTTTTGGGTTATTGTTTAGGGCCAGGTTTAGTGTTTGGACTAAGATTCAGGTTAAGCTTACATTTTGGGTTAGAAATTTGGGTTAGGCTTAGGTTTAGGATTATACTTTAGTTGTAGAAAAAGGGTTATTATTAGGGTTAGTGTTAGTGTTAGGGTTAAGAGTTATGTTTAGGGTTAGGGTTTGTATTAGGGTTATGGATAGGGATAGACTTAGGATGTTAGTGTTAGGGTTAGTGTTTTTTTATGGTTAGAGTTAGGGGTTACGGTTATGGTTAGGTTTAGTGTTCGGGTTAGAATTAGAATTAGGATTAGGGTTAGGGTTAGGGTTAGTGTTAAGGTTAGGTTCAGGGGTTAGGGTTAATGTTAGGTGTTAGTGTAAGAGTTAGTATTAGGAATTAGTGTTAGGGTTAGTGTTAGGGTTAGGGTTACGGTTAGGGTTAGGGTTAGGGGAAGGGTTAGGGTTTAGGATTCGGTTTAGTGTCAAGGTTAGGGTTAGGGTTAAAATTAGGTTTAGAGGTTAGAGCTAGGGTTAGGGATAGAGTTAGTTTTAGGGTTAGGGCTAGTGTTAGGGTTTGGGTAAGGGCTAGATTTAACATTAGGTATAGTGTTAGGGTTAGGGTTAGGGTAGGGTTAAGGTTAGGGTTAGGGTTAGTGTTAGTGTTAGGTTTGGGTTAGGGTTAGAGTTAGTGTTAAGTCTTGCCAGAGTAATCTGATCACCTTTTATGACCAAGTGACTAAACTCTTGGACGAGGGAAAATGGAAGCTGCTGCTGACATCCCTGGTCTCCACGGCCAGCAAATCCCTGGGGTGAGCGGCAAGGGGTGGCACAGTGGGGCCCTTCCCAGACTTTCTGGGTGCATTGCCAGCAGCAGAGAAACCCCAGGTTATTTATTGCCACCCAAATCTGTGGCTAATTCAGCCAAGAAGAAGCAGCTGATGAGCTCTTCTACAAACAACTGAGTGTAGTCTCAAGATCGCTACCTCTAGTCCTTGTGGGAGACTTCAATTTCCCAGATATAGGCTGGGAGTATAATACAGCAGAAAGGAAGCAGTCCCGGAGGTTCCTGGAGTGTGTGGAAGACAACTCCCTCACACAGCCGGTGAGCGAACCGACAAGGGACGGTGCCCTCCTGGACCTGCTGTTTGCGAACAGAGAAGGACTGGTGGGGGATGTGAAGGTTGGAGGACGCTTGGGGCAAAGCGATCATGAGATGATAGAGTTCTCGGTGCAGGGTGAGATGAAGAAGGTGGAGGTTAGCAGAAGAGTCGCCCTCAACTTTCAGAGAGCAGACTTTGGACTGTTCAGAAGGCTGTTGGGAAAAGTCCCATGGGAGGTGCTCCTTGAGGGCAAAGGCGCTCTTCAAGAAGGAACTCCTAGCATCTCAGGAGAAAGCCGTCCCCAAGTTCCGGAAAAGTAGCCGGCGGAGTAAGAAACCAGCATGGTTGAGTATGGAGGTCCGAAGAGACATCAATAGGAAGAGGAAGGTCTACGGCCTCTGAAGGAAGGGGCAGGCATCCTGGGTGGACTATAGGGAGGAGGCGAGAACGTGCAGGGAAAAAGTCAGGAGGGCTAAGGCCCAACTAGAAATGCGATTGGCCAAGACTGTGAAAGACAACAAAAAGTCTTTCTACAAATACATCAACAGGAAAAGGTGGACTAGGGAGAATCTCCAGTCCCTACTAGATGCAGAGGGAACAAGAGTAACAGGGGACAAAGACAATGCCTACTTTGCCTCAGTCTTTAACAGTAAGGAAAATTGTCCCATCTGTGCAGAACCCCAGGGGTTGGAAGAGAAGTATGAGATTCCCAAGGTCCAAGAGGAGGTGGTTAGAGACTTGCTTGCCCGGCTAGATGCCCACAACTCCATGGGGCCGGATGGAGTCCACCCAAGAGTTTTGAGGGAACTGGCGGATGTGCTGGCCAAACCCCTTTCCATCATCTTCCAACAGTCCTGGATGACTGGGGAGGTTCCGCTGGACTGGAGGCTGGCTGATGTCGTGCCCATCTATAAGAAGGGGCGCAGGGAGGATCCGGGGAACTACAGGCCTGTCAGTCTGACCTCGGTACCGGGGAAATTCATGGAGCGGGTGATCTCGAGTGCGATCATGAAGCACTTGCAAGAGAACCGCGTGATCAGGCCCAGTCAAGATGGGTTCATGAAAGGCAGGTCATGCCAGAGTAATCTGATCACCTTCTATGACCGAGTGACTAAACTCTTGGACGAGGGAAAGGCTGTGGATGTGGTCTTCCTGGACTTTGGAAAGCCTTTGATAGAGTTTCTCGTAGCATTCTGCTTTGGAAACTGTCGGCCTCTGGCCTGGACGGGTGCACACTCTCCTGGGTGAAAAACTGGTTGAATGACCAGGCCCAGAGGGTGGTGGTAAATGGAGTTAAATCCAGCTGGAGGCCCGTGACAAGTGGGGTTCCCCAGGGCTCAGTCCTGGGTCCAGTCCTGTCTAATGTCTTTATCAACGACCTGGATGAAGGCATTGTGTGCTCCCTTAGCAAGTTTGCAGATGACACAAGCTGGGTGAAAGTGTGGATCTGCTGGAGGGTCAGGAGGCGCTGCAAAGGGACCTGAACAGGCTGGACTGAGACCAACGGCAGGAGGTTTAACAAGGCCAAATGCCAGGTCCTGCACTTGGGGCACCACAACCCTGAGCAGAACTACAGACTAGGAGAAACCTGGCTGGAAAGCTGCCAGGAGGAGAAGGACCTGGGGGTGTTGGTTGACAACCAACTGAACATGAGCCAGCAGTGTGCCCAGGTGGTCAAAAAGGCCAATGGCATCTTGACATGTATCAGAAACAGCGTAACCAGCAGGTCCAGGGAGGTTATTCTCCCTCTGTACTCGGCACTGGTGAGACTGCACCTTGAGTACTGTGTTCAGTTCTGGGCCCCTCACCACAAGAGGGATGTTGATGCTCTGGAGCGAGACCAGAGAAGAGCAACGAAGCTGGTGAAGGGGCTGGAGACCAAATCTTATGAGGAGCGGCTGAGAGAGCTGGGGTTGTTTAGCCTGGAGAAGAGGAGGCTGAGGGGAGACCTTATTACTCTCTACAACTCCCTGAAGGGAGGTTGTGGAGAGGAGGGTGCTGGCCTCTTCTGCCAAGTGACAGGGGACAGGACGAGAGGGAATGGCCTCAAGCTCCGCCAGGGGAGATTTAGGCTTGAAATAAGGAAAAATTCTTCACGGAAAGGGTGGCTAGGCACTGGAACAGTCTGCCCAGGGAGGTGGTTGACTCACCTTCCCTGGAGGTGTTTAAGGTGAGGGTGGATGAGGTACTTATGGGCATGGTTTAGGGATTGGTGGGAATGGTTGGACTCGATGATCCGGTGGGTCTCTTCCAACCTGGTTATTCTGTGATTTTGTCATTCTGTTATTCTAATTGGTTCCCTCCACTCGACCTGGGTTTGGGGTCGAAGGCTGCAAGAGGATGAGGTGCTGCAAGGGTGATGCCTGCCTTCATCCCTCCTTCCTCTGCGGCTCCATCGGGAAAGCCAGAGCCACAAGCAAAGCCATCCACATGCTCCAGGAGGGTGAGAAGCGCAAAATGTTCTATGAAGCTTAAAAAGCAAGCCGTGGAATAAGGGGAGGAGAAACCTCTTGTGCTCCCTCTTGGGAGCAAGGTCCAGCTCTGCTTAACCCTGTGTAACAGCAGAGATTCAACATAGCAGAACCTGCAAAAATCCCCATTGATTTAAGACAATTAGACGAGGAAAGGGATGGGATTGTGGCAGCCCGGGTGCTCCAGGCTTGGGTGGATGTTCCCTTGGCTGGTTACAAAAGTGGCTGGTTGTCTGAGGCCAGAGAGTGAATGGAGTTAACTCCATTGAGAGAGGGTCACAAGCCGTGTTCCCAGGGCTCGGTATTTAACCTCTTTTATCGGTGACCTGGATGAGAAGACCATGTGCTCCCTCAGTCAGAATGCAGGTGACACCAGGCTGAGAAGGAATGTTGATCTGCTCGAGGGAACAGGATCTGAAGCGGGTAAATCCATGGTGCGAGGGCAAAACAATGGGGTTCACACGGTTCATCCCTGAATCCTGCCCTCAAGTCACAACAACCACATGCAACACTGCAGGCTCATGACAAAAACGTAACTTGAAAAGATTTATTATTGACAACAAACAACATTTAGTTACTTATTCCTAGACTAACATGTTTCTACCTCTACAATGCCAATCACTTCCCAAGATTCCTGCTGTCCAGCCCCGACTACCGTCCATCCCCTTGGCGGGCAGGCCGGGGGTTGGGTGGACAGGAGCAGGTTGGGCAGTGGCGGAAGATCGGAGCTGGGCGGTGCAGTGTTGTTGGCCGGGGAGCGGCAGCAGGTGCTGCTGGTCCATCCCCCGCAAGCCCTGGGGGGCGGAATGGAAGCAGGCCGTTCCCGGGCCCCTGCCCAGCATCGGGCCTGGGCCACCAGTCGGGTCGTGGAGGGGGCCCAATGAAGAGTGGGGCAGGAGGAGAGTGGCGTTGGGGTGGATGGGAAGGACCAGCCCGAGCCGCCTCCTGGCCTCCATCGGGGCTGTGTCTGCGGCAATGTCTGGCTGGGGCTGGACCAGCACTGGTGCTTGGGGCATCGGGGTCAGCCCACGCATCGGTTGCTGTGACGTTGGAGGCTGCACAGGCCTGGGGTCCATTCTCCTCCTCTGCACCTCCTGCTGTCGCCAGAGCATCACCCCTTCTCTTTCTTGTGCGTTTGCCCCCCTGCCTTGGGCTCCGTGGGGCTGCAGCCGGGGCTCGCTCTCTTTCCCCAGGGCATTCCGTGCACATCCTGAGGAGGTGGGGCTGATCTCTCTGGAAGAAGGGGCTGTAGAAGAAGTGCAGCTGCAGAACACAAAGGAGACGAGTCAGTGCCATCGTTTTCGGAAAGGGAAAACCCAAGACTCCCTAGACAAGCCTTTGCAGCAGGAAAGACATGCGTGGCTGTGACAAAGGGCTCCCTGGGACCTTGGATACCTCCAGGTTCTCCTGAATCAAATGTTTGAATTGAGCTTCTTTAAGGAATGACCACACTGGAGTTCTCAGCGTTTGGGAGCAGAGAAACAAAGTTTTCCCAAGCCTGAGAACTGAGGGAGAACCTCAAATACCACTGGTTTTCAGCCCCCTCATCGTGCAGTGCTCATGTCCGGAATAACATGATGCTGACGTGTGTCTCGTCATCGTTCAGCAGATGCCACAAGAAGAATGAAACCCTTGGTGCAGCCAGATGCAGAGTGAGCAGGAAAAGAGCCCCGAGCGATGGGACTGTGATGGTGTTTCACATCCCTAACCAAATCCCTCTGGTCAGCGCTTCTGTACCTGCAAATTCCTGCATGGAGAATTCCTCACCATGACCCTGAGACTAAATTGGTCCGTCTGCTCCCATCCCCATCCTCACTGGCTGCCTGGGAAAGGTCTATTTATCGCAATGGGGCCCTCACCCAACCGACTTTCCTGAGGACTCTTTTGAGAGAGAGGAACCATCTTACCCTGCCCAGAGTCTGTCCTGCTGCTGTCATTGCTTGCAGCTCCCCAACAGAGAGAGAGATGCGAGAATCCTCTGCCACTTGGTTGAATCCATGGAGGGAAAGCTGGGTGATAAAGTCTGCCATGCACGTACTTCCAAAAACCCTGTGTGGTCCTTTCTTCCTCAGCACTCCCTTCTCAAACATATTTTCGGTGATCACCAGCCAGTGTCCGTTGCCTCCCCACCAGAGTGACTGGAAGCGAGGGCTGGTGACCATCTCCCAGAGCTTCTTGAGGAAGGTGCAGGGAGAAGTGGTGCTGGCTCCTCGTAAACCGGCACAGGCTGGTTCCTCCGAGTCAGAGGAGGAGTCCGGTGAAGGTGACTTCATGTTACTTCTCATTGCTGAGCTCGGGTAAAGCTTGGAGACTCGGCCCTTTCCCTGAGCAGCGAGACTGAGTCCTGCCTGTCAGCGGGACGAAGGACTGCGGCGTCTGAAGCCTCGGTGCCTGGGCAGCACCACGACAAGTGCCTCCTGGTCACTGCGATGCCTGGGTCCCCTCATTGTGACATCACAGTGTGGCACGCGCCACTTGGCAAATGGAAGCGGGAGGGAGAACACGTTCTACAAAGTCCTTTTTCTTTCCATGGAAAGCGCTGCTTTGAGCCAAGGATGAACCTAACTGCGTTTGCAGCTGGAATATCCTGCTAGGGCAGCATGGCATCCCATTTGTCATGGGAATTGATCCCAGTGAGGTACTGGGAGTGCTGCAGCACTAGGTATCAAAGAGCTAAAGTATTTCGATTGGATCCCCTTCTCCCCTGGCAGAAACACCCATGCCTTCTCCAATGGAGAAACTCCTGCTCTGGGACCTCCACAGTCACTGACATGAAGTGGAAGGGGAACAAATGCTGGATTCTGCATGTGGGATTTGTTCACGCCAGGCACAAGGATAAAGCTGGGAGAGGAGTGGCTGGAAATCAGCCCCGATGAGAAGGATGTGGGCGGCTGGTGGGCAGCAGCCCAGTGGGAGCCAGCTGAATGTCCTGGCAGGTGAGAGGGCGAACATCCTCATGGGGTGCATCAAACGTAGCATGAGTTGTCAAGGGTGGTGACTGCTGAGTTTGGCGTTGCTGCAGCCTCCCCTCGAGCACTGTGTGCCGGTCAGACGGTGTCGTTTGAGAAGGCTGGTAAGGTGCTTGAAGGTGTCAGGATGGGGGCAAGTAAGGTGGTGAGAAGGCTGGAGGGCGTGTCCTGTGAGGAGCACTTGAGGAGCCTGCGGCACTGGACATCAAGTTGCCCCAGAGCTGAACTCTTTCCCTTGGGCATCTTCCCCGCCGTGCAGAAATGCCTGTGCCCTCTTCTATGGAATAACCTCTGCTCTGGGATTTCCCAAGTGCTGCTTCTGTTGCTACTGTCCAGGTTCCCAGGTGATGCTCTCAGCTTTCAGCAGCCTCTCCTTGCTGCTCCACAGGGTGAGTAATTTTTGAAATGCCACTTAAGTATATTGTGCAGTTGAAATAAACTTGTGCACCAACTCAGAACAAGCATTTTTGTTGTTCCATGCTCGGCCCTTGTGAAGCACCACCCCATGCCTCAGGTATTCACAGAAGTGTTGAAGTTGATGAAGATCTTGAAGATCTTTGAGTCTAACCCTAAGCCTAACACTGCCAAGCCCAGCACTAGACCATGTCCCCAACAACACTTCCACATGGCTTTCAAACACCTTCAGGGATGGAGACTCCACTACTTCCCTGGGCAGCCTCTGCCAGAGCCTGAGAACTCTTTTGGCGAAGGAAACTCTTTGGATTTTGAGTCTAAAACTCCCCTGGTACAACCTGAGGCCCTTTTTTCCTGTCCTCTCACTGGTTACTCAAGAGTGGAGACCAGCGTCCAACTCAGCACAAACAGCTTTCCGGGAGCTGCAGAGAGCGATGAGGTCTCCTCTCAGCCTCCTCTTCTCCAGGCTACACAGCCCCAGGTCCCTCAGCTGCTCACAGAAACCCTGGGCTCCAGACTCTTCCCCAGCTCCACCCCATTCTCCGGACATGCTCCAGCCCCTCAGTGTCTATTTTGCACTGAGGGTTCCAAAGCTGAATCTGGATCTGAGGTGTGGCCTCCCCAGCATCTAGTGCAGGGGGACCATCCCTTCCCTGCTCCTGCTGGCCACCCCTTGGCTGATCCAAGCCAGGATGCTCTTGGCCTTCGTGGCCACCTGGGTCACTGCTGGCTCCTGGTCACCTGCTGTCAAGCAGCACACTTAAGGCTTTTTCCACTTGGAAAAAATCCCAACAAGCAGTAGAGAACAGTCACAATATCATCCCAAGTACTGACCAGAGCCAACCAGCTCCCTCCAAACCTGCCGCTTTCCCTAACCTAAATGCCCAGGGATTTTCCACCCTGTCAAGCTTGAAGAACAACTGCACGTGACCAATTTGTCATCGACTGCAAGCGGCTGCAGGACGGCCGTGGCTTTGGGCAGTTGGCTGCTGACCGCTGCAGGGGAGATGGGGCCGGCTCCGCCCTGCCAGCCCCTGTGTGGCACAATGCCCCAAATTTCTCCCCCCAGATTTGTGCCCCAAGACAGACCAAGGCACTTTGCCGCCCAGTTCTTGTGATGGGCAGGACGAGGTGTGTCCTTTGGGCAGCACGGCAGAGTGACCAGAGACTGACAGGAGCCACACATTCCCTCCAAAGACATCTGGGAACAACATACTTTGCTTTAACATCAAGGCTAGGTCTCAGTTACAATATTCAGTGGGGTGGGGATAGCTGCTGCTGACATCCCTGGTCTCCACGGCCAGCAAATCCCTGGGGCGAGCGGCAAGGGGTGGCACAGTGGGGCCCTTCCCAGACTTTCTGGGTGCATTGCCAGCAGCAGAGAAACCCCAGGTTATTTATTGCCACCCAAATCTGTGGCTAATTCAGCCAAGAAGAAGCAGCTGATGAGCTCTTGTACAAACAACTGAGTGTAGTCTCAAGATCGCTACCTCTAGTCCTTGTGGAGACTTCAGTTTCCCAGATATAGGCTGGGAGTATAATACAGCAGAGAGGAAGCAGTCCCGGAGGTTCGTGGAGTGTGTGGAAGACAACTCCCTCACACAGCCGGTGAGCGAACCGACAAGGGACGGTGCCCTCCTGGACCTGCTGTTTTTGAATAGAGAAGGACTGGTGGGGGATATGAAGGTTGGAGGAAGCTTGGGGCAAAGCGATCATGAGATGATAGAGTTCTCTGTGCAGGGTGAGATGAAGAAGGTGGAGGTTAGCAGAAGAGTCGCCCTCAACTTTCAGAGAGCAGACTTTGGGCTGTTCAGAAGGCTGGTGGGAAAAGTCCCATGGGAGGCGCTCCTTGAGGGCAAAGGTGTCCATGAGGGCTGGGCGCTCTTCAAGAAGGAACTCCTAGCAGCTCAGGAGAAAGCCGTCCCCAAGTTCCGGAAAAGTAGCCGGTTGGGTAAGAAACCAGCATGGTTGAGTATGAAGGTCCGAAGAGACATCAATAGGAAGAGGAGGGTCTACAACCTCTGGAGGAAGGGGCAGGCATCCTGGCTGGACTATAGGGAGGAGGCGAGAACGTGCAGGGAAAAAGTCAGGAGGGCTAAGGCCCAACTAGAAATGCGATTGGCCAAGACTGTGAAAGACAACAAAAAGTCTTTCTACAAATACATCAACAGGAAAAAGTGGACTAGGGAGAATCTCCAGTCCCTATAAGATGCAGAGGGAACAACAGTAACAGGGGACGAAGACAAGGCTGAAGTGCTCAATGCCTACTTTGCCTCAGTCTTTAACAGTAAGGAAAATTGTCCCCTCTGTGCACAACCCCAGGGGCTGGAAGAGAAGTATGAGGTTCCCAAGCTCCGAGAGGAGGTGGTTAGAGACTTGCTTGCCCAGCTAGACGCACACAAGTCTATGGGGCCGGATGGAGTCCACCCAAGAGTTTTGAGGGAACTGGCGGATGTGCTGGCCAAACCCCTTTCCATCATCTTCCAACAGTCCTGGATGACTGGGGAGGTTCCGCTGGACTGGAGGCTGGCTGATGTCGTGCCCATCTATAAGAAGGGGCGCAGGGAGGATCCGGGGAACTACAGGCCTGTCAGTCTGACCTCGGTACCGGGGAAAGTCATGGAGCGGGTGATCTTGAGTGCGATCATGAAGCACTTGCAAGAGAACCGGGTGATCAGACCCAGTCAACACGGGTTCATGAAAGGCAGGTCTTGCCAGACTAATCTGATCACCTTCTATGACCAAGTGACTAAACTCTTGGACGAGGGAAAGGCTGTGGATGTGGTTTTCCTGGACTTCAGTAAAGCCTTTGATACAGTTTCTCACAGCATTCTGCTTTAGAAACTGTGGGCCTCTGGCCTGGACGGGCGCACACTCTCCTGGGTGAAAAACTGGTTGAATGACCGGGCCCAGAGGGTGGTGGTAAATGGAGTTAAATCCAGCTGGAGGCCAGTGACAAGTGGGGTTCCCCAGGGCTCAGTCCTGGGTCCAGTCCTGTTTAATGTCATTATCAACGACCTGGATGAAGGCATTGAGTGCTCCCTTAGCAAGTTTGCAGATGACACCAAGCTGGGAGGAAGTGTGGATCTGCTGGAGGGTCGGGAGGCTCTGCAAAGGGACCTGAACAGGCTGGACTGCTGGGCTGAGACCAACGGCATGAGGTTTAACAAGGCCAAATGCCGGGTCCTGCACTTGGGGTACAACAACCCTGAGCAACTCCAGACTAGGAGAAGTCTGGCTGGAAACTGCCAGGAGGAGAAGGACCTGGGGGTGCTGGTTGGCAGCGACTGAACATGAGCCAGCAGGGGCCCAGGTGGCCAAGAAGGCCAATGGCATCTGACTTGTATCAGAAACGGCGTGAACAGCAGGTCCAGGGAGGTTATTCTCCTTCTGTACTCAACACTGGTTAGACCACACCTCGAGTACTGTGTTCAGTTCTGGGCCCCTCACCAAGAGGGATGTTGTGGCTCTGGAGCGAGTCCAGAGAAGGGCAACAAAGCTGGTGAAGTAGCTGGAGAACAAATTTTATGAGGAGCGGTTGAGAGAGCTGGGGTTGTTCAGCCTGGAGAAGAGGGGGCTGAGGGGAGACCTTATTACTCTCTACAACTACCTGAAGGGAGGTTGTGGAGAGGAGGGTGCTGGCCTCTTCTGCCAAGTGACAGGGGACAGGACGAGAGGGAATGGCCTCAAGCTCCGCCAGGGGAGATTTAGGCTTGAGATTAGGAAAAAGTTCTTCACGGAGAGAGTGGTTAGGCATTGGAACAGTCTGCCAAGGGAGGTGGTTCAGTCACCGTCCCTGGAGGTGTTTAAGGTTAGGGTAGACAAGGTGCTTTGGAGCATGATTTAGGGACTGGTGGGAATGGTTGAACTTGACGATCCAGTGGGTCTCTTCCAACATGGTCATTCTGTGATTCTGTGTGTGATTCCATCCCCTGCTGAATCTCTTTCTGCTCCATCTGGTGCATCTGCTCTTGCATATGCTGCTGCTTCATCTACTGCTGCATCTCCTGTTAAATCTCCTGCTGCTTCATCTCCTTCTGAAGATTCTGCTGAATCTACTGCTGAACATGCATCCCCGGCTGCATTTCCTGCTGCTGCATCTCCCGCTTCATATCCTACCGCGTCTCCTCCTGCAGCATATCTTGCTGCATTTCCTTCTGCTGCATCTCCTGCTGCATCATCTGCTGCAGCACCTTCTGCTGCTACATCTCCTACTGAATCTGCATCTCCTGATGCATCTGCTGCTGCATCTATTGCTGCTACATCTGCTGCCTCTGCAGGTGCATCTGCATCACCTGCTGCTGCATCACTTGCTGCATTACCTCCTGCTGATTAATCAGCTGCTCCATTTCCTGATGCTTCATGTACTGTTGCATCTCCTGCTACACTTGCTGCTTCTGCATCTCCTTCTACTTGATGTCCTCCTGCATCTCCTGCTGCTGCATCTGCTGCTTCATCTCCTGCTGCATCACCTGCAGATGCATCTGCGGATTAATCTGCAGAAGCATCTCCTTTTCCTGCTGCATCTGCTGCTCAATCATCTACAGATGCACCTAGTGCTTCTGCATTTCAGCTGCATATCCTGTTGAAGGCATCTGCGGCTGCATCTCCTCCTGCTACATCACCTGCTGAATCTCCTGTTGCACTTCCTACTGTAACTGCTGATGCTTATGTTGCTATTTCATCTCCTGCTGTATCTCCTGCTGAATCTTCTTCTGCAGAATCTCCTCCAGCATCTCCTGCTACAATTCCTGCTGATGTATCTCCTGCTGCTTCTCCTACTGCATCCCCTGCTGCTGAATCTCCTTCAATATCTCTTGCTGCATCTCCTGTTGCATTTTCTACTGAATCTCCTGCTGCAGAATCTGCTGATGCATTTCCTGCTGATGCATCTCCTTCTGAATCTCCTGCTGCTGCAACTCCTGCTGAATCTGCTGCTGCCTCTGGTGCGGCTGCATATTTATTTACTGCATATCCTGCTGCTGCATCTCCGGCTGCTGCATCTCGTTCTGCTACATCTCCTTCTGCATCTCCTGCTACAGCATCTCCTGCTGTATCTGCTGAATTTGCTGTTGCATCTGCTGCTGCTTCTTCTCCTGCTGCATCTCCTGATAGGTCTCCTACTGCTGCATCTGCTGTTGCATCCTCTTCCACTGCATCTGCTGCTGCATCTGATGATAATTTCTCTTTTGCTGCATTTACGGCGGCTGCATCTCCTGCTATATTTCCTTCTGCTGCATCTTCTTTACTTCATCTACTACTCTGCAATTCCTGCTGCTGCATCACCTCCTTCTGCATCTCCGGCTGAATCGCCTGTAGCGTCTCCTGCTTCTTCATCCCCTGCTGCTACATCTACTAGTGCATATGATGCTGCTGCATCTGCTGTTACTTCTGCTGCTGCTGCATTCCCTGCTGCATCTCCTGATGCTGCAGCTCCTTCTGCATCCCCTTCTGTGTCTCCTGCTACTACATCCCCTGCTGCTGCATTTCCTGCTTCATCTCCTGATGCTGCAACTCCTTCTGCATCTTCTGCCGATGCATCTCCTGCGGAATCTGCTGCTGCTGCATCTCCTGTTGCATCTGCTTCTGATGCATCTGCGGATACATCTCTGCTGCTGCATTTCTTGCTGCATTTCCTGCTTCATCTGCTGATGCATCTTCACCTGCTCTGTGTCCTGCTACATCTCGTCATCCTATACATAAGGCTGTACCTGTTGAAAATTCTCTTCCTATTGCTTCTCCTACTGAATCTGCATTTTCTGCTGCATCTGCTCCTGCATCTCCTGCTGCTGCATCTCCTGCTGAATTAGCTGCTGCTTCATCTGATTCTACATGTACGTTATAACTTTCTACGTTTGCTGCCTCATCTCCTGGTTCATCTGCTAATGAACCTCCTGCTGCTGCATTTCCTGCTTCATCTTCAACTGATGCATCTGTGGCTTCATCACCTCATATGTCATCTCCTCCTGCATCTGCTGCAGTATTTCCTGATGGAGTATCTGCTGATCCTGCATCTACTGCTGCATTTCCCGCTGCATCTGCTGCTGCTCTGCTGCTGCTTCATCTCCTGCCAAATCTCCTGCTACATATCCTGCTGCTGCACCTCCTAATGCATCTCATGATAATGCTTCATCTCCTGCTACTGCATCTTCTGCTGCACCTACTGCTGCTGCATTTCCTGCTGAATCTTCTGCTGTTGCATCTCCTGCTAATGGGTCTGATGCAGCATATCTTGCTCTTTCATCACCTGCAGCTGCATTACCTCCTTCTGTATATACTGCTGCCTTTCCTGCTACTGCATCTCCTTCTGGTGAATTAATTTCTGCATCTCCTTCTTCTGAAACTCTTGCTGCTCTATTACCTTCTGCATCGATTCCTGCTGCAGGTCCTTCTTCTGCATCTCCTCCTGCTGCATCTGCTTCTGCATCTCCTTCTTCTGAATCAACTGCTAAACCTGCATCTCTTGCTGCTTCATCTCCTGCTCTTGCATCTAATTCTGCTGAATCTCCTCCTGAATCTCTGGCGGCATCTCATGCTGCTATATAACCTGCTACATCCCCTGAAGTATCTCCTTCTAAATATATGCTTCTTCTGCTGCTGAATCTCCTCCTGCTAAATCTGAATTTGTGTAATTGTCCCAAATTCTCGGTAACTGTAACCAAATTTTGAGTAATTGTCTTCTAATTTGTCTCAAAGTTATGGGCAATGGTGATTCAAGTCATTCAAATCTTCCACAAGTTTCGTGTATTTGTCTCTACAGTTTTGATAGTTGTGTTCCTATGGAGGGAAATTGTCACCAAACGTTGGGTAATTGACCCCAAATTCTAAGTAATTGTCTCCAATTTTTGCGTAATTGTCTCCAAACGGTGTGTCGTGTTCGACAAATGTTGGGGAAATTGTCCCTAAATAGGGGGTCATTTTGCCCCAATTTTTAGTAATTGTCCCCAAATTTTCTGTCGTTTTCCCAAATTTCAGCAATTGTCTCCAAATTCGGGTAATTGTCCCCAAATCCTGAGTAACTCTCTCCAAATTTTGGGTAATTGGCCCAACATGTGTAATAATTTTCCTCAAATTTGGTGTATTTGACCCAAGTGGTGGATAATTGTCCCCAAATGTCGGATAATTTTCACCCGATTTGGGGTTATTGCCTCAAAATTTTAGGTAAGTTTGCCCATATTTTTAGTAATTGTAACCCCCTGGTTGGGTGATTGTCACCAAATTTTGAGTACTTTTTCCCAAATTTTGAGTCATTCTCTCCAAATTTGGGGTAATTGCCCTCAAATTTTGAGAAATTCTCTCCCAATTTTGGGTAATCCTCCTCAAATTTTCGGTAACTCTCTCCAAATTTCGGGAAATTATCCGCAAACTTCGGGTAATTGCCCCCCAGTTTTGAGGAGCTATCTCAAAACGATGGACATTTTCTCCAAATTTTGTTAATTGTCCCCGGATTTGGGGGAACTGTCACCAAATTTTGAGTCATTTTCACAAGATTTCTTATCGTTTTCATCCAATTTTGTATCATTGTCCCCAAATTAGGGTCACTTTCCTGAAATTTAGAGTAATTGTGCTCATAGGTTTGGTAACGGCCGCAAAATGTGGAGCATTCTCTCAAAATGTTGGGCAACCGTCTCCCACTCTTGGGTAATTGTCCCTAAAATTCTTGTAGTTTGCCACGCATTTTGCGTAATTGTCACCAGATTTTGAATAATCCTTATGAAATTTGGGGTAACTGCCTCCAAATTTGGGGTAATTTTGCCAAAAGTTGTGTAATTCTCTCCATATTTCAGGTAATTGTGGCCAAAAATTTGTGGTAATTGTTGGCAAAATGTTGGGTAATTTGCCACAAATTTTGAGAAATTGTCCCAAAGTCTTGGGAAATTGCCTCCAAATTTTGAGTGATTGTCCCAAATCCTCTTGTAATAGTCCCCGGGTTGAGGGTAAGTGCGCCCGAGTTTATGGGAGTTGTCTCAGAATTTTGAGTAACTGTCCCCAAATATCTTGTCATTTTCCTCAAATTTTGTGCAGATGTCCCAGACTTTCTCTAATTATCCCCAAATGTGGGGTAATTGTCCTCCAGTTTTAAGTAATTGCCACAACATTTCTTACGATTTTACCTCGATATTTGTATAATTGTCCCCAGTCTCGGGTAATTTTCCTCAAGTTTAGAGTAAATGTCTGCAGATTTGGGGTATTTGCCAGCAAAATCTGGACAGTCGTCTCAAAATCAGGCGTAATTTTCCACCAATTTTGTGAAATTGTCCCCAAATCTTGCATCATTTTCTCCAAACCCTGGGTCATTTCCCCCAAATCGAGGTAAATGTCAGACTGTTTTGAGTCATCTTCTCCAAATGTTGGGCAATTGTCTCCCAGTTTGGGGTAATTGTCTCAAACTCTTGGGTAATTGTCCTCCAATTTTACGCAATTGTCCACAAACTTTGAGGAATTATCTCCAGATTTTGGGCAAGTGTCCAAAAATTGGAGTTGGGTTTTGGGTTAGTGTTTTATGGTTAGGGGTAGGGTGTTGTCTCCACATTTGGGGTAATTGTCCCCAAATTTGGGTAATTGTCCCCAGATTTTAAGTAATTTCCTCCAAACTTGGGTAATTACTCCCCAATTACTCAGTAATTGTGCACAAATTTGAAATAACTGCCTAAAAACATCTAGTAATGGTCGCCCGCCAGGTTTTGAGTCATTAGCCCCAGATTTGTAATAATCGTCGCAAATTGTTGAGGCGTTTTGCCAAATTCTTAGGCATTGTCTCAAAATTGTGTGTATCTTCCCACAAATTTTGTGTCATTTTCCCGAAAATTTGTGTAATTGTCCCAAATTCTCGGTAACTGTAACCAAATTTTGAGTAATTGTCTTCTAATTTGTCTCAAAGTTATGGGCAATGGTGATTCAAGTCATTAAAATCTTCCACAAGTTTCGTGTATTTGTCTCTACAGTTTTGATAGTTGTGTTCCTACGGAGGGAAATTGTCACCAAACGTTGGGTAATTGACCCCAAATTCTAAGTAATTGTCTCCAATTTTTGCGTAATTGTCTCCAAACGGTGTGTCATTTTCGACAATATTTGGGAAATTATCCCTAAAAAGGGGGTCATTTTGCCCCAAGATTTAGTAATTGTCCCCAAATTTTCTGTCGTTTTCCCAAATTTCAGCAATTGTCTCCAAATTTGGGTAATTGTCCCCAAATCCTGAGTAACTGTCTCCAAATTTTGGGTAATTGGCCCAACATGTCTAATAATTTTCCTCAAATTTGGTGTATTTGTCCCCAAGTGGTGGATAATTGTCCCCAAATGTCGGATAATTGTCACCCGATTGGGGGTTATTGCCTCAAAATTTTAGGTAAGTTTGCTCACATTTTTAGTAATTGTCCCCCCCTGGGTGGGTAATTGTCCCCAAATTTTGAGTACTTTTTCCCAAATTTTGAGTCATTCTCTCCAAATTTGGGGTAATTGCCCTCAAATTTTGAGTAATTCTCTCCAAATTTTGGGTAATCCCCCTCAAATTTTCGGTAACTGTCTCCAAATCTCGGGAAATTATCCGCAAACTTCGGGTAATTGCCCCCCCAGTTTTGAGGAGCTATCTCAAAACGATGGATATTTTCTCCAAATTTTGTTAATTGTCGCCGGATTTGGGGGAACTGTCACCAAATTTTGAGTCATTTTCACAAGATTTCTTATCGTTTTCATCGAATTTTGTATAATTGTCCCCTAATTAGGGTCCCTTTCCTGAAATTTAGAGTAATTGTGCTCATAGGTTTGGTAACTGCCGCAAAATGTGGAGCATTCTCTCAAAATGTTGGGCAACCGTCTCCCACTGTTGGGTAATTGTCCCCAAAATTCTTGTAGATTGCCACGCATTTTGCGTAATTGTCACCAGATTTTGAATAATCCTTGTGAAATTTGGGGTAACTGCCTCCAAATTTGGGGTAATTTTGCCACAATTTGTGTCATTCTCTCCATATTTCAGGTAATTGTGCCAAAAAATGTGTGGTAATTGTCGGCAAAATTTTGGGTAATTTGCCACAAATTTTGAGAAATTGTCCCAAAGCAATGCTATTGGTTTAGGTTTAGGGATAGGGTTAGAGTTAGGTGTTAGGTTTAGGGTAGGGTTTGGGTTAGGGTTAGGGTTTGGATTAGGGTTAGGGTTAGGGTTAGTGTTAGGTTTAGGGTTATTGTTAGATTTAGGGTTAGGGGTTAGGATTATGGTTGAATTAAATTTAGGGCTACTGTTAGGTTTCAGGTTAGGGTTATTGTGCTCTTATGTTTTGGGTTACGTTTAAGGTTAGTGTGGGGTTTAGGGTTAGGGGTTTTTGTTTGGGTTAGTTTTAGGGTTATGGTTAGGTTAGGTTTTTGATTAGGGTTAGGTATAAAGTTAGGGTTAGGGGGTTAGGGTTAGTGTTCTGTTAAAAGTTAGTGTTAAGCTTAGGGTCATTTAATTTAGGGTTTGGGTTAGGTTTGCGGGTTAGTTTTAGGGTTAAGTTTAGATTGAGGGTTAGTATTATGGTTAGGGTTAGGTTTATGTTTGTGTTAGGGTTAGGGGTAGGGTTAGCGCTCGGTTAGTATTAGGGTTAGAGTTATGCTTAGGTTTAGGATTAGGGTTTGGTTGGTGTTAGGGTTAGGGTTAGGCTTAGGATTAGGATTACGGTTAGGGTTAGGTTTAAGGTTAAATTTAGAATTAGGGATAGGATTTAGGATAAGGTTTTGGGTTAAGGTTAGGTTTAGGGTTAGAATTAGTGTTAGGTTTAGGGTTATTTTTAGTGTTACGGTTAGGGTTAGGGTTAGTGTTGGGGTTAGGGTTAGGGTTAGGGTTAGTGTTGGGGTTAGGGTTAGGGTTAGGGTTAGGGTTAGGGTTAGGGTTAGGGTTAGGGTTAGGGTTAGGGTCAGAGTTAGGGTCAGGGTTAGAGTCAGGGTTAGGGTCAGGATTAGGGTCTAGGTTAGGGTCAGGGTTAGAGTTAGTGTCAGGGTTAGGGTTAAGGTTAGGGTTTGGGTCAGGATTAGGGTTAGGGTTAGGGTTAGGGTTGGGATTAAGTGTTAAAATTAGGTGTTAGGTTTAGGGTTAGTGTTAGGTTTAGGGTTAGAGTTAATGTTAGATTTAGAGTTAGTTTTAGTGTTACGGTTAGGGTTAAGGTTAGGATTGGGGTTAGGTGTTAGGGTTAGGTTTAGGGTTAGGATTGGATTAGTGTTAGGGTTAGGTTTAAGGTTAAGGTATAGAGTTAGGTGTTATTGTTAGGGTTATGTTTAGGGTTAGGTTTTCTGTTAGGGTTAGGGTGGTGTTATGGTTTAGGCTTAGATTTAGTGTTAGGGTTAGTGTTGTGGGTTAGTGTTTGTGTTAGGGTTAGAGGTTAGATTTAGGGTTAGGTTTAGGGTTGGGGTTAGATTTAGGGTTATGGTTATGGTTAGGGGGTTAGGGTTGGTGTCAGTTTTAGGATTAGGGTCAGTCTAAAATTAAAAAAAGGGTTAGTTTTTGAGTTATCGTTAGTGTGTTATTAGGTTTAGGGTTAGAGTTAGGGTTAGGGTTAGGGTTATAGTTATGTTTATGGTTAGAGTTAGGGTTAGTGTTTAGGGTTAGTGTTAGGGTTTTTGTTAGAGTTAGGGTTATGTTTAGGTTTAGATTTAGGTTTAGTGTTAAGATAGGGTTAGGGTTAGGTTTAGGCTTAGGGGTATGTTTAGAGTTAGGGTTAGGTTGATGGTTAGGGTTAGGGTTAGAGTTAGGTTTAGGGATGGTGTTAACATAAGGTTTAATTTTAGGTTTAGGTTTAGGTGTAAGGATTAGGGTTACGGTTACATTTAGGGTTAGGGTTAAATTTAGGGTTAGGGCTTAGGGTTCAGGTTATTGTTAGAATTAGGGTTTGGGTTAGGTGTTTGGGTTATTGTTAGGGTTAGTGTTATGTTTATTGTTATTTATTAGGGTTTGGGTTTGGGTTAGGTTTATTGTTAGGGTTAGGGTTGGGGTTATATTTAGAGTTAGGTTTAATGTGGGTCCATGATCAGGATAAGAGTTAGAGTTATGGTTATGTTTTATGATTATGGTTTAGGGTTAGGAGTTAGGTTTAGGGGTTAGTGTTTTGTTTACTGTTTTGATTAGGGTTATTTTTAGTGTTGGGGTTAGTGTTTAGAGCATGGTTTAGGGTTAATCTTAAGTTTCAGATTAGGCTTAGTTTTCGGGTTAGAGATTAAGGTTAGGTTTAGGTTTTGGATTAGAATTTAGTTGTAGAATATGGGTTAGGATTAGGATTAGTGTTAGGATTAGGGTCAAGAGTTAGTTTTAGGATTAGGATTTGGATTAGGCTTAGCGATAGAGTTAGGCTTAGAGGGTTAGGGTTAGTGTAGGGTTAGGGTTAATGTTAGGGTTAGGGTCATGATTAAGGTATGGGTTAGAATTAGGGGTCGTTTAAGGGTTAGGGTTATTGTTAAGTTTAGGTGTTAGGGTTAGGGGTTTAAATAATTCTTAGGTTTAGAGGTAGGGTTATGGTTGGGTGTTAGGGGTAGTGTTAGTGTTAGGGTGATGGTTTAGGGTTAGGGTTAGGTTTAGGGTTGGGTTAGGGTTAGGTTTAGGTTTAGTGTTATGGTTCGGGTTAGGGTTAGGAGTTAGGTGCAGGGTTAGGGTTAGGGTTAGGGTTATGGTTAAAAGTTAGGGTTAGGTTTGGATTAGGATTAGGTTTAGGGTTAGGGTTAAGTTTAGGGTTATGTTTAGTGTTAGGGTTAGGGTTAGTGTTTGGGTTAGGGTTAATGTTAGGGTTAGCTGTTAGGGTTAGGGTTAGGGTTAGGGTTAGGGTTAGGGTTAGGGTTAGGGTTAGGGTTAGGGTTAGGGTTAGGGTTAGGGTTAGGGTTAGTGTTAGGGTTAGAGTTAGGGTCAGGGTTAGGTTTAGGGTTAGTGTTAGGGTTAGGGTTAGTGTTAGGTTTAGATTTATGTTTAGGATTAGGTTGGGCCCACCTTTAGGATAACGGTTTAAATTATAGATAAGTGTTATGTTTATGGTTTAGGGTTAATATTTATCGTTTTGTGTTAGTGTTTGGATTAGGGTTAGTGTTAGTGTTGTTTTTAGTGTTTAGGGCAAGGTTTAGGACTAGGTTAGGTTTAGGTTTTGGATTAGACATTAGTTGTAGAATAAAGATTAGGATTAGGGTTAGTGTTAGTGTTACAGTTAAGGGTTATATTTAGGGATAGTGTTTTGATTAGGTTTAGGGTTAGATTTAGGGTTTGGATTAGAGTTAGGGATAGGGTTAAATTTAGGGGGTTAGGGTTAGTGTTATGGTTACAATTAGCAGTAGTGTTATGGTTAATTTTGGGTTAGGGTTAGTGTGCCATTAAGGTTAGCGTTAGTCTTAGGCCATTAGGCTTAGCGTCATTTTGGTTAGGGCTAGATTTAGGGTAAGGGTTAGGGCTAGGTTTAGGGTTAGGTTTTGTTTTAGGGTTAGATTTGTGTTAAGAGTAGGGTTAGGTTTACGGGTTAAATTTAGGTGTTAGGGTTAGGGATAGGGTTAGGGGTAGGTGTAGGATTAGGATTAGGTTTGGGGATAGGTTAAAGGGTTAGGGTTATGATTAGGATTAGTATTAGAATTAGGGTTATGTTTGGGTTAGGATTAGGGTTAGGGATTAGAGTTAGTTGTTAGGGTTAGGGATAGGGTTAATTATACTTTTAGGGTTGGATTAGTGTTATGGTGTAGGTGTTAGGGTTAGTGTTAGGGTTACGGTTAGGTTTAGGTATAGTGTTAGGGATAGGGTTAGGGTCGTTAGGGTTAGGGTTATGTTTAGAGTTAGTGTTAGGGTTAGACTTGGGGTTAGGTGTTAGGATTAGGGTTAGGGTTCTGGTTAGGGTTCTGGTTAGGGTTTGGTTAGGGATAGGGTTATGGTTAATGTTAGGGTTAGGTGTTATGGTTATGGTTAGGGTTAGGGTTAGGTTTATGTTAGGGTTGGGGTTAGGGGTTAGGTTTAGGGTTAGGGTTATGGTTAGGGGTTAGTGTTACAGTTAGGGTTTGGGTTAGGTTTGGATGTTACGATTAGGGTTAGGGTTAGTGATAGTGTTAAGGTCATGCTTAAGGTTATGGGTAGGTTTACGGGTTAGGGATAGATTTAGGGTAAGGGTTAGAGTTATAGTTAATGTTAGGGTTAAGTTTAGGTGTTAGGGTTAGTGTTACGGTTAGGCTTTGTTTTGTGGTTAGGGTTAGGGTATATGATTAGGGTGAGTGTTATGGTTAGGTTTAGGTTTAATGTTAGCGTTAGGGTTAGGGGATAGGGTTAGGTTTATGGTTAGCGTTAGGGGTTAGGGATAGGGTTACTGTTAGTTTAAGTCTTAGGGTTAGTGTTAGGGTTAATATTAGGGGTTAGGGTTAGAGTTAGGTTTAGGGGTTAGTGTTAGGGTTAGTTTTAGGTTAGGTTTATGGCTAGATTTAGGATTCGGGTTAGGGTTTGTGTTGGGTTAGGTTTAGGGTTAGTGTTAGGGTATGTGTTAGGCTTAGGTATAGGTTTATAATTAGGGGTTTAGAGTTAATGTCATGTTTAGGGTTAGAGTAGGTCAAATATTAAAGTAAGAGTTAGTTTTAGGGTTAGGGTGTCCCTTTAGGGTTAGGCAATTAGTGTTAGGGCCATTTGGGTTAGTGTTAGGGTTAAGGTTATGGTTAGGGTTACGATTAGATTTATGTTTCGGTTTAGTGTGGGCCCACGATTAGGATAAGTGTTAGAGTTATGGTGAATGTTATGTTTATGGATTAGGGTTAGCGGTTAGGGTTAGGGGTTATGGTTTTGTGTTAGTGTTTGTATTAGTGTTAGTGTTAGTGTTGGGGTTAGTGTTTAGGGCAAGGTTTAGGATTAGGATTAAGTTTCAGATTAGGCTTAGTTTTTGGGTTAGAGATTAAGGTTAGGTTTAGTTTTAGGATTGGACTTTCATTGTAGAATAAGGTTTAGGATTAGGGTTATTTTTAGGGTTAGGGTTAAGAGTTATGTTTAGGGTTATGGTTTTTATTAGAGTTAGGGATAGGGTTAGGTTTAGGGGGTTAGGATTAGGGTTAAAGTTAGGGTTAAGTTTAGATTTAAGGTTAGGGTTATGGTTAGAGTTAGGTGTTAGGGTTAGGGTTACGGTAAGGATTAGTGTTAGGGTTAGTGTTCGGGTTAGGCATAGGGTCATTTGTGTTAGGGTTAGGGTTATGGTTAGGCTTAGGGTTAGATTTAGGTGGGCCCACCATTAGGATAAGGATTAGAACTATGGTTATGTGTTATGTTTATAGGTTAGGGTTAGGTGTTAGGTTTAGGGTTAGTGTTAGTGTTATGGTTAAAGAGTTATATTTAGGGTTAGTGTTTGTATTAGGGGTAGGGATAGGGATAGGGTTAGGGGGGTAGGATTAGTGTTAGGGTTAGAGTTAGTGTCATTAAGGTTAGCTTTAGGGTTAGGTTTAGGTTTAGGGTTAGGATTAGGGTTAGGTTTAGGGTTAGGGTTAGTGTGAGGATTAGGGTGGGATTATGGTTAGTGTGCCATTAGGGTTAGTGTTATAGTTAGGGTTAAGCCAATACTCTTAGGTTCATTTGGGTTAGGGTTATGGGTAGGATTGGTGGTGTAGGGTTAGCGTTAGGTTTAGATTTACATTTAGGTTTAGGATGGGCCCACCATTAGGATAAGGGTTTGAGTTATGGTTAATTGTTATGTGTAAGGGTTATTGTTAGGTGTGTGGGTTAAAGGTTAGGGTTTTGTGTTAGTGTTTGGATTAAGTTTAGTGTAGTGTAGTCTTTATTGTTTAGGGCAAGGTTTAGAGTTAGGATTAAGTTTCATGTTAGGCTTAGTTTTTGAGTTACATATTAAGGTTAGGTTCAGGTTTAGGATTAGACTTTAGTTGTAGAATAAATTTTAGGATTAGTGTTAGTGTTAGGGTTAGGGTTAAGAGTTATGTTTAGAGTTAGTGTTTGGAATAGGGTTAGGGATAGGATTAGGTTTAAGTGTTAGGGTTAGTGTTAGGGTTGAGTTAGGATTAGGTTTAGGCTAAGTGTTAGGGTTCGGGTTAGAGTTAGGGTTAGGGTTGTGTTAGGGTTACGTTTAGGGTTAGGGTTAGAGTTAGGGTTAGGGGGTTGGGATTATGGTTAGTCTTAGGGTTAGGGTTATGTTTAAAGTGGGATTAGGGTTAATGTGCCATTAGGGTTAGTGTTAGTGTTAAGGTTAGGCCATTTGACTTAGTGTCATTTGGGTTAGTGTTAGGGTTAGGTTTTAGGGTTTGGGTCAGTGTTAGGGTAAGGGTTAGATTTATGTTTTGGTTTAGGGTTGGCCCACCATTAGGATAAGGATTAGAGTTATGGTTAAGTGTTATGTTTATATGTTAGGGTTAACATTTATGGTTTTGTGTTAGTGTTTGGATTAGGATTAGTGTTAGTTTTGGGTTTAGTGTTTATGGCAAGGTTTAGTGTAAGAATTAATTTTCAGGGTAGGGTTAGTTTTTTTGTTAGAGATTAAGGTAAAATGTAGGATTAGACATTAGTTGTAGAATAAGGGTTAGGTTTAGGGTTAGTATTGGGGTTAGGGCGTTACGGTTAGAGTTAGATTCATTAGGGTTAGGTTTATGGTTAGGGTTGGGGTTAGGTTTAGGGTACGGGTTAGGGTTGTGGTTAGGGTTTAGTGTTATGGTTAGGTTTAGCGTTAGGGTTGGGTTAGAGTTAGGGTTAGGGCTAGGGTTAGGATTTAGAGTTAGGTGTTCGGGTTAGTGTTAGGGTTAGGGTTAGTGTAAGAGCTAGGTGTTAGGCATAGTGTTAGGGGTATTGTTGGGGTAGGTTTAGGGTTAAGGTTAGGGTTAGGTTTGGTTTAGGGGTTAGGGTTAGTGTTAGGGTTAGGGTTAGTTTTAGGTTTAAAGTTAGGGTTATGGTTAGATTTATGTTTAGATTTACGGTGGGCCCAACATTAGGATAACGGTTCGAGTTTTGGTTAGATGTTATACTTATGGGTTAGGGTTAGGGGTTAGGGATAGGAGTTAGGATTTTGTGTTAGTGTTTGGATTAGGGTTATTGTTAGTGTCGGGTTTAGTGTTTAGGGCAAGGTTTAGGGTTAGGATTAATTTTCAGATTAGGCTTAGTTTTTGTGTTAGAGATAAAGGTTAGGTTTCGATTTAGGATTAGACTTTAGTTGTAGCATAAGAGTTAGGATTAGGGTTAGTGTTAGTGTTAGGTGTTATGTTTAGGGTTAGAATTTGGATTAGGGATAGGGATATTGTTGTGTTTAGGGGGTTAGTGTTGGTGTTTTGATTAGGGTAAGGGGTAGGGTTTTTATGGTTAGGGTTAGGGTTAGGGTTAGAAGTATGGCTAGGCTTAGATTTAGGGTTTGGATTAGGGTTAAGGATAGAGTTAGGTTTAGGTGGTTATGGTTAGTCTTAGTTTTAGATTTAGAGTTAGGGTTACGTTTAGGTTTGGGTTATTATTAGTGTGCCATTAGTGTTAGGTTTAGGGTTAAGGTTAGGCCATTAGACTTAGTGTCAGTTGGGTTAGGGTTAGGGTTAAATTTATGTTTAGGTTTAGGGTGGGCCTACCATTAGGATAAGGGTTAGAGTTATGGTTAAGTGCTATATTTATGGGTTAGGGTTATGGGTTAATGTTTTGTGTAGGTGTTTGGATTAGGGTTAGTGTTATTTTTGGGTTTAGTGTCTAGGGCAAGGTTTAGGGATAGGATTAAGTTTCAGGTCAGGCATTTTTTTTAGTTAGAAATTAAGGTTAGATTTAGGTGTAGGATTAGATTTTAGTTGTAGAATCAGACTTTAGTTGTAGAATCAGGGTTTGGATTAGGGTTAAGAGTTATGTTTAGGGTTAGGGTTAGGATTCTGGTTAGGGTTAAGTTTAGGGGTTAGGGTTAGTGGTTAGAGTTAGGGTTTATGTTAAGTTTACGTTAAAGATTAGTTCTTGGGTTTGGGGTAGAGTTAGGGTTAGGGTTAAGGTTAGGGTTTTGGTTAAGTTTAGGGTCAGGGGTTAGGAGTAGTGTAAGGGTTAGGGTTAGGGATAGAGTTAGGGGGTTAAGGTTAGTATTAGTGTTAGGGTTAGGTTTAGGGTTATTAGGGTTATGGTTAGGGTTAGCGTTAAGGTTAGGGTTAGGGTTAGAGTTAGATTTAAGGTTAGTGGTTAGGTTTAGGGTTAGGTTTAGAGTTAGATTTAAGGTTAGTGGTTAGGTTAGTGTTAGGTTTAGGCTCACTAGTGTTAGGATTATGGTTAGGGTTAGTGTTAGGGTTAGGGTTAGTGGTAGGGATTAGGGTTAGGTTTAGAGTTAGGTTTAGAGTTAAGGTTAGGGTTTGGTTAGGGTTAGGGTTATTGGTGAGGGTTAGTGTTAGGTTTAGGGTAAGGCTTAGTGTTACAATTGGGGTTAGGGGTTAGGGTTAGTGTTAGGGTTAGGGTTGGGGTTGGTTACTGTAAGGGTTAGTAGTTAGTGTAAGGTGTTGGGTTTAGGATTATGGTTATGTTTAGTATTATGGTAAGGTTTAGTTTTAGGGTTAGGTGTTAGTGCTAGGTTTAGGATTAATGGTTAGAGTGTTAGGGTTAGGGTTAGTTTTCGGATTAGGTTTAGCGTTAGGGTTATTGTTAGGGTTAGGGTTATGGTTAAAGTTAGGAGTTAGGGTTAGGGTTAGGGTTAGGGCTAGTGTGAGTTTCGGGTTAGGGTTATTGTGCCATTAGGGTTAGGGTTAGTGTTAGGCCTTTAAGCTTAGATTCATTTGGGTTAGGGTTATGGTTAGGGTTAGGGTTAAGTTAAGGTTTAGGGTTAGGGTTATAGTTAGGGTTATGTTTAGGGTTAGAGTTAGGGTTTGTATTAGGGTTAGGAGTTATGTTTAGTGTTATAGTTAGGGTTAGGTTTAGGGTTAGGGGATAGGGTTAGGGTTATTTTTAGGGTTAGGTGTTAGGGTTAAAGGTTAGGATCTTGTGTTAGTGTTTGGATTAGGATTTTTGTTAGAGTTGTGTTTAATGTTCATGGCAAGGTTTAGGATTAAGTTTCAGGTTAGGCTTAGTTTTTGGGTTAGAGATTAAGGTTAGGTTTAGGATTAGACTTTAGTTGTAGCATAAGGGTAAGGATTAGGGTTAGTGTTAGGGTTAGGGTTAAGAGTTATGTTTAAGGTTATGGTTTGTGTTAGTGTTAGGGTTTGAATTTGGATTAGGGATAGGGTTAGGGGGTTAGTGTTATGGTTAGATTTAGTGTTAAGGTTTGTCCATAATTAAAATAAGGTTTTAGTTTAGGGTTAGGGTTAGTGTGCCTTTGGGGTTAGGATTAGATTTACTCCTTTAAGATTATGTTCATTTGGATTATGGTTAGGGTTAGGGTTAGTGTTTGGATTAGGGTTAGGGTTAGAGTTAACTGTTGGTGTTAGGGTTAGTGTTAGTGTTAAGGTTAGCGGTATGTTTAGGCTTAGTGTCAGGGTTAGGTTTATGGGTAAGTGTTAGGGTTAGGGTTTGGGTTAGGGCTAGTGTATGTTTCGGATCAGGGTAATTGTGATATTATGTTTAGGATTAGTGTTAGGTTTAGGCCATTAGGCTTAGGGTCATTTGGTTTAGGGTTATGGTTAGGGTTTGTGTTAGGGTAGGGGGTTAGGGTTAGGGTTAGGTTTAATGTTAGTGTTAGGGTTAGGATTTAGGGTTACGGTAAGGGTTAGAATTATGTTTTGGTTTAGGGTGGGCCCACCATTAGGATAAGGATTAGAGTTATATTTAAGTGTTATGTTTATGGATTAGGTTCAGGGGTTAAGGTTAACAGTTATGGTTTTTTGTTAGTGTTTGGATTAGGATTAGTGTTAGTGTTGGGTTTAGTGTTTATGGCAAGTTTCAGTGTAAGGATTAATTTTCAGGGTGGGGTTAGTTTTTGAGTTAGAGATTAAGGTAAAATGTAGGATTAGACTTTAGTTGTAGAAAAAGTGTTAGGATTAGGGCTAGAGTTGGGGTTAGGGCTTTAGGATTAGGGTAAGGTTAAGATTAGGGGTAGAGATAGAGTCATTAGGTTTAGGGTTAGGGTTAGGTTTAGGTTTATGGTTAGGGTTAGGGTTAGGTTTAGGGTTCGGGTTATGGTTAGGGTTGTGGTTAGGGGTTAAGGATATGGTTAGGATTAGGGTTAGGCTTGGGTTAAGGTTAGGGTTAGGGGTTATGGTTAGGTGTAGTGTTAGGGTAAGGGTTAATGTTAGGGTTTAGGGTCAGGTTAAGAGTTAGTGTTAGGTTTAGGTGTTAGGGTTAGGTTTAAGGATAGGGGTAGGGTCATTAGAGTTAGTGTTAAGGTTAGTGTTAGGGTTAGGGTTAGGTTTAGGGTTTGGTTAGGGTTAGGAGTTTTGTTAGGGATATGTTTAGGTTTAGGGAGGGTCCACCATTAGGATAAGGGTTAGAGTTATGGTTAAGTGTTATGTTTATTGGTTAGGGTTTCGGGCTAGGGTGAGTGTTAGGGTTAGGGTTTAGATTAGGATTAAGTATGGGTTTAGGGTTAGGGGGTTAGAGTTAGTGGTAGGGGTTAGGGATTAAGTGTTAAGGTTATAGCTAGGGTTAGGGTTAGTGTTAGGGATTAGTGTTAGGGTTAGGGTTAGGTTTAAGTTTAGAGTTAGGGTTAATGTTAGGTGTTAGTGTTATGGTTAGGATTAGGAATTATTGTTAGTGTTAGGGTTAGGGTTACGGTTAGGGTTAGGGGAAGGGTTAGGTTTAGGATTCAGTTTAGGGTCAAGGTTAGGGTTAGGGTTAAAATTAGGTTTAGAGGTTAGAGTTAGGGTTAGGTATAGAGTTAGTTTTAGGGTTAGGGCTAGTGTTAGGGTTTGAGTAAGGGTTAGATTTAATATTAGGTATAGTGTTAGGGTTAGGGTAGGGTTAAGGTTAGGGTTAGGGTTAGGGTTAGGGTTAGGGTTAGGGTTAGGGTTAGGGTTAGGGTTAGGGTTAGGGTTAGTGTTAGTGTTAGGTTTGGGTTAGGGTTAGAGTTAGTGTTAGTTCTTGCCAGAGTAATCTGATCACCTTGTATGACCAAGTGACTAAACTCTTGGACGAGGGAAAATGGAAGCTGCTGCTGACATCCCTGGTCTCCACGGCCAGCAAATCCCTGGGGCGAGCGGCAAGGGGTGGCAAAGTAGGGCCCTTCCCAGACTTTCTGGGTGCATTGCCAGCAGCAGAGAAACCCCAGGTTATTTATTGCCACCCAAATCTGTGCCTAATTCAGCCAAGAAGAAGCAGCTGATGAGCTCTTCTACAAACAACTGAGTGTAGTCTCAAGATCGCTACCTCTAGTCCTTGTGGGAGACTTCAATTTCCCAGATATAGGCTGGGAGTATAATACAGCAGAGAGGAAGCAGTCCCGGAGGTTCGTGGAGTGTGTGGAAGACAACTCCCTCACACAGCCGGTGAGAGAACCGACAAGGGACGGTGCCCTCCTGGACCTGCTGTTTGCGAACAGAGAAGGACTGGTAGGGGATGTGAAGGTTGGAGGACCCTTGGGGCAAAGCGATCATGAGATGATAGAGTTCTCGGTGCAGGGTGAGATGAAGAAGTTGGAGGTTAGCAGAAGAGTCGCCCTCAACTTTCAGAGAGCAGACTTTGGACTGTTCAGAAGGCTGGTGGGAAAAGTCCCATGGGAGGCGCTCCATGAGGGCAAAGGTGTCCATGAGGGCTGGGCGCTCTTCAAGAAGGAACTTCTAGCAGCTCAGGAGAAAGCCGTCCGCAAGTTCTGGAAAAGTAGCCAGCGGGGTAAGAAACAAGCATGGTTGAGTAGGGAGGTCCTGAGAGACATCAATAGGAAGAGGAAGGTCTATGACCTCTGGAGGAAGGGACAGGCACCCTGGGTGGACTATAGGGAGGAGGCGAGAACGTGCAGGGAAAAAGTCAGGAGGGCTAAGGCCCAACTAGAAATGCGATTGGCCAAGACTGTGAAAGACAACAAAAAGTCTTTCTACAAATACATCAACAGCAAAAGGAGGGCTAGGGAGAATCTCCAGTCCCTAGTAGGTGCAGAGGGAACAAGAGTAACAGGAGACGAAGACAAGGCTGAAGTGCTCAATGCCTACTTTGCCTCAGTCTTTAACAGTAAGGAAAATTGTTCCCTCTGTGCACAACCCCAGGGGTTGGAAGAGAAGTATGAGATTCCCAAGGTCTGAGAGGAGGTGGTTAGAGACTTGCTTGCCCAGCTAGATGCCCACAACTCCATGGGACTGGATGGAGTCCACTCAAGAGTTTTGAGGGAACTGGCGGATGTGCTGGCCAAAACCCTTTCCATCATCTTCCAACGGTCCTGGATGACTGGGGAGGTTCCGCTGGACTGGAGGCTGGCTGATGTCGTGCCCATCTATAAGAAGGGGCGCAGGGAGGATCCGGGGAACTACAGGCCTGTCAGTCTGACCTCGGTACCGGGGAAAGTCATGGAGCGGGTGATCTCGAGTGCGATCATGAAGCACTTGCAAGAGAACCGGGTGATCAGACCCAGTCAACATGGGTTCATGAAAGGCAGGTCTTGACAGACTAATCTAATCACCTTCTATGACCAAGTGACTAAACTCTTGGACGAGGGAAAGGCTGTGGATGTGGTTTTCCTGGACTTCAGTAAAGCCTTTGATAGAGTTTCTCACAGCATTCTGCTTTGGAAACTGTCGGCCTCTGGCCTGGACAGGTGCACACTCTCCTGGGTGAAAACCTGGTTGAATGAAGGGGCCCAGAGGGTGGTGGTAAATGGAGTTAGATCCAGCTGGAGGCCTGTGACAAGTGGGGTTCCCCAGGGCTCAGTCCTGGGTCCAGTCCTGTCTAATGTCTTTATCAATGACCTGGATGAAAGCATCGAGTGTTCTCTTAGCAAGTTTGCAGATGACACCAAGCTGGGTGAAAGTGTGGATCTGCTGGAGGGTCGGGAGGCTCTGCAAAGGGATCTGAACAGGCTGGACTGCTGGGCTGAGACCAACGGCAGGAGGTTTAACAAGGCCAAATGCCGGGTCCTGCACTTGGGGCACAACAACCCTAAGCAGAGGTACAAACTGGGAGAAGCCTGGCTGGAAAGCTGCCAGGAGGAGAAGGACCTGGGGGTGTTGGTTGACAACCAACTGAACATGAGCCAACAGTGTGCCCAGGTGGCCAAGAAGGCCAATGGCATCTTGACTTGTATCAGAAACGGCTTGACCAGCAGGTCCAGGGAGGTTATTCTCCCTCTGTACTCGGCACTGTTAAGACTGCTCCTCGAGTCCTGTGTTCAGTTCTGGGCCCCTCACCACAAGAAGGATGTTGAGGCTCTGGAGCGAATCCAGAGAAGAGCAACGAAGCTGGTGAAGGGGCTGGAGACCAAATCTTATGACGAGCGGCTGAGAGAGCTGGGGTTGTTTAGCCTGCAGAAGAGGAGACTGAGAGGAGACCTTATTACTCTCTACAACTCCCTGAAGGGAGGTTGTGGAGAGGAGGGTGCTGGCCTCTTCTGCCAAGTGACAGAGGACAGGACGAGAGGGAATGGCCTCAAGCTCCGCCAGGGGAGATTTAGGCTTGAGATAAGGAAAAATTCTTCACGGAAAGGGTGGTTAGGCATTGGAACAGTCTGCCCAGGGAGGTGGTTGACTCACCGTCCCTGGAGCTGTTTAAGGTGAGGGTGGATGAGGTACTTATGGGCATGGTTTAGGGATTGGTGGGAATGGTTGGACTCGACCATCCGGTGGGTCTCTTCCAACCTGGTTATTCTGTGATTTTGTCATTCTGTTATTCTAATTGGTTCCCTCCACTCGACCTGGGTTTGGGGTCGAAGGCTGCAGGAGGATGAGGTGCTGCAAGGGTGATGCCTGTCTTCATCCCTCCTTCCTCTGCGGCTCCATCGGGAAAGCCAGAGCCACAAGCAAAGCCATCCACATGCTCCAGGAGGGTGAGAAGCGCAAAATGTTCTATGAAGCTTAAAAAGCAAGCAGTGGAATAAGGGGAGGAGAAACCTCTTGTGCTCCCTCTTGGGAGCAAGGTCCAGCTCTGCTTAACCCTGTGTAACAGCAGAGATTCAACATAGCAGAACTTGCAAAAATCCCCATTGATTTAAATCAATTAGACGAGGAAAGGGATGGGATTGTGGCAGCCCGGGTGCTCCAGGTTTGGGTGGATGTTCCCTTGGCTGGTTACAAAAGTGGCTGGTTGTCTGAGGCCAGAGAGTGAATGGAGTTAAATCCATTGAGAGATGGTCACATGCAGTGATCCCAGGGCTCGGTATTTAACCTCTTTTATCGGTGACCTGGATGAGAAGACCATGTGCTCCCTCAGTCAGAATGCAGGTGACACCAGGCTGAGAAGGAATGATGATCTGCTCGAGGGAACAGGATCTGAACCGGGTAAATCCATGGTGCGAGGGCAAAACAATGGGGTTCACACGGTTCATCCCTGAATCCTGCCCTCAAGTCACAACAACCACATGCAACACTGCAGGCTCATGACAAAAACGTAACTTGAAAAGATTTATTATTGACAACAAACAACATTTTGTTACTTATTCCTAGACTAACATGTTTCTACCTAGACAATGCCAATCACTTCCCAAGATTCCTGCTGTCCAGCCCCGACTACCGTCCATCCCCTTGGCGGGCAGGCCAGGGGTTGGGTGGACAGGAGCAGGTTGGGCAGTGGCGGAAGATCGGAGCGGGGCGGTGCGGTGGTGTTGGCCGGGGAGCGGCAGCAGGTGCTGCTGGTCCATCCCCCTCAATCCCTGGGGGGCGGAATGGAAGCAGGCCGTTCCCAGGCCCCTGCCCAGCATCGGGCCTGGGCCACCAGTCGGGTCGTGGAGGGGGCCCAATGAAGAGTGGGGCAGGAGGAGAGCGGCGTTGGGGTGGATGGGAAGGACCAGCCCGAGCCGCCTCCTGGCCTCCATCGGGGCTGTGTCTGCGGCAACGTCTTGCTGGGGCTGGACCAGCACTGGTGCTTGGGGCATCGGGGTCAGCCCACGCATCGGTTGCTGTGACGTTGGAGGCTGCACAGGCCTGGGGTCCGTTCTCCTCCTCTGCACCTCCTGCTGTCGCCAGAGCATCACCCCTTCTCTTTCTTGTGTGTTTGCCCCCCTGCCTAGGGCTCCGTGGGGCTGCAGCCGGGGCTCGCTCTCTTTCCCCAGGGCATTCCGTGCACATCCTGAGGAGGTGGGGCTGATCTCTCTGGAAGAAGGGGCTATAGAAGAAGTGCAGCTGCAGAACACAAAGGAGATGCGTCAGTGCCATCATTTTCGGAAAGGGAAAACCCAAGACTCCCTAGACAAGCCTTTGCAGCAGGAAAGACATGCGTGGCTGTGACAAAGGGCTCCCTGGGACCTTGGATACCTCCAGGTTCTCCTGAATCAAATGTTTGGATTGAGCTTCTTTAAGGAATGACCACACTGAAGTTCTCAGCATTTGGGAGCAGAGAAACAAAGTTTTCCCAAGCCGGAGAACTGAGGGAGAACCTCAAATACCACTGGTTTTCAGCCCCTCATCATGCAGTTGTCATGTCTGGAATAACGTGATGCTGACGTGTGTCTCGTCATCATTTAGCAGATGCCACAAGAAGAATGAAACCCTTGGTGCAGCCAGATGCAGAGTGAGCAGGAAAAGAGCCCCGAGCGATGGGACTGTGATGGTGTTTCACATCCCTAACCAAATCCCTCTGGTCAGCGCTTCTGTACCTGCAAATTCCTGCATGGAGAATTCCTCACCATGACCCTGAGACCAAATTGGTCTGTCTGCTCCATCCCCATCCTCACTGGCTGCCTGGGAAAATTCTATTTATCGCAATGGGGCCCTCACCCAACCGACTTTCCTGAGGACTCTTTTGAGAGAGAGGAACCATCTTACCCTGCCCAGAGTCTGTCCTGCTGCTGTCATTGCTTGCAGCTCCCCAACAGAGAGAGAGATGCGAGAATCCGCTGCCACTTGGTTGAATCCATGGAGGGAAAGCTGGGCGATAAAGTCTGCCATGCACGTACTTCTAAAAACCCTGTGTGGTCCTTTCTTCCTCAGCACTCCCTTCTCAAACATATTTTCGGCGATCACCAGCCAGTGTCCATTGCCTCCCCACCAGAGTGACTGGAAGCGAGGGCTGGTGACCATCTCCCAGAGCTTCTTGAGGAAGGTGCAGGGAGGAGTGGTGCTGGCTCCTCGTAAACCGGCACAGGCTGGTTCCTCCGAGTCAGAGGAGGAGTCCGGTGAAGGTGACTTCATGTTACGTCTCATTGCTGAGCTCGGGTAAAGCTTGGAGACTCGGCCCTTTCCCTGAGCAGCGAGACTGAGTCCTGGCTGTCAGCGGGACGAAGGACTGCGGCGTCTGAATCCTCGGTGCCTGGGCAGCACCACGACAAGTGCCTCCTGGTCACTGCGATGCCTGGGTCCCCTCATTGTGACATCACAGTGTGGCACGCGCCACTTGGCAAATGGAAGCGGGAGGGAGAACACGTTCTACAAAGTCCTTTTTCTTTCCATGGAGAGCGCTGCTTTGAGCCAAGGATGAACCTAACTGCGTTTGCAGCTGGAATATCCTGCTAGGGCAGCATGGCATCCCATTTGTCATGGGAATTGATCCCAGTGAGGTACTGGGAGTGCTGCAGCACTAGGTATCAAAGAGCTGAAGTATTTCCATTGGATCCCCTTCTCCCCTGGCAGAAACTCCCATGCCTTCTCCAATGGAGAAACTCCTGCTCTGGGACCTCCACCGTCACTGACATGAAGTGGAAGGGGAACAAATGCTGGATTCTGCATGAGGGATTTGTTCACGCCAGGCACAAGGATAAAGCTGGGAGAGGAGTGGCTGGAAATCAGCCCCGTGGAGAAGGATGTGGGCGGCTGGTGGGCAGCAGCCCGGTGGGAGCCAGCTGAATGTCCTGGCAGGTGAGAGGGCGAACGTCCTCGTGGGGTGCATCCAACGTAGCATGAGTTGTCAAGGGTGGTGACTGCTGAGTCTGGCGTTGCTGCAGCCTCCCCTCGAGCACTGTGTGCCGGTCAGACGGTGTCGTTTGAGAAGGCTGGTAAGGTACTTGAAGGTGTCAGGATGGGGGCAAGTAAGGTGGTGAGAAGGCTGGAGGGCGTGTCCTGTGAGGAGCACCTGAGGAGCCTGTGGCACTGGACATCAAGTTGCCCCAGAGCTGAACTCCTTCCCTTGGGCATCTTCCCCGCCGTGCAGAAATGCCTGTGCCCTATTCTATGGAATAACCTCTGCTCTGGGATTTCCCAAGTGCTGCTTCTGTTGCTACTGTCCAGGTTCCCAGGTGATGCTCTCAGCTTTCAGCAGCCTCTCCTTGCTGCTCCACAGGGTGAGTAATTTTTGAAATGCCACTTAAGTATATTGTGCAGTTGAAATAAACTTGTGCACCAACTCAGAACAAGCATTTTTCTTGTTCCATGCACGGCCCTTGTGAAGCACCACCCCATGCCTCAGGTATTCACAGAAGTGTTGAAGTTGATGAAGATCTTGAAGATCTTTGAGTCTAACCCTAAGCCTAACACTGCCAAGCCCAGCACTAGACCATGTCCCCAACAACACATCCACATGGCTTTCAAACACCTTCAGGGATGGAGACTCCACTACTTCCCTGGGCAGCCTCTGCCAGAGCCTGAGAACTCTTTTGGCGAAGGAAACTCTTTGGATTTTCAGTCTAAACCTCTCCTGGTACAACCTGAGGCCCTTTTTTCCTGTCCTCTCACTGGTTACTCAAGAGTGGAGACCAGCGTCCAACTCAGCACAAACAGTTTTCCGGGAGCTGCAGAGAGCGATGAGGTCTCCTCTCAGCCTCCTCTTCTCCAGGCTACACAGCCCCAGGTCCCTCAGCTGCTCACAGAAACCCTGGCCTCCAGACTCTTCCCCAGCTCCACCCCATTCTCCGGACATGCTCCAGCCCCTCAGTGTCTATCTTGCACTGACGGTTCCAAAGCTGAACCCGGAGTTGAGGTGTGGCCTCCCCAGCATCTAGTGCAGGGGGACCATCCCTTCCCTGCTCCTGCTGGCCACCCCTTGGCTGATCCAAGCCAGGATGCTCTTGGCCTTCGTGGCCACATGGGCCACTGCTGGCTTCTGGTCACCTGCTGTCAAGCAGCACACTTAAGGCTTTTTCCACCTGGAAAAAATCTCAACAAGCAGTAGAGAACAGTCACAATATCATCCCAAGTATTGACCAGAGCCAACCAGCTCCCTCCAAACCTGCCGCTTTCCCTAACCTAAATGCCCAGGGATTTTCCACCCTGTCAAGCTTGAAGAACAACTGCACATGACCAATTTGTCATCGACTGCAAGCGGCTGCAGGACGGCCGTGGCTTTGGGCAGTTGGCTGCTGACCGCTGGAGGGGAGATGGAGCCGACTCTCCCCTGCCAGCCCCTGTGTGGCACAATGCCCCAAATTTCTCCCCCCAGATTTGTGCCCTGAGACAGACCAAGGCACTTTGCCACCCAGTTCTTGTGATGGGCAGGACGAGGTGTCTCCTTTGGGCAGCACGGCAGAGTGACCGGAGGCTGACAGGAGCCACGCATTCCCTCCAAAGCCATCTGGGAACAACATACTTTGCTTTAACATCAAGGCTAGGTCTCAGTTACAATATTCAGTGGGGTGGGGATAGCTGCTGCTGACATCCCTGGTCTCCACGGCCAGCAAATCCCTGGGGCGAACGGCAAGGGGTGGCACAGTGGGGCCCTTCCCAGACTTTCTGGGTGCATTGCCAGCAGCAGAGAAACCCCAGGTTATTTATTGCCACCCAAATCTGTGGCTAATTCAGCCAAGAAGTAGCAGCTGATGAGCTCTTCTACAAACAACTGAGTGTAGTCTCAAGATCGCTACCTCTAGTCATTGTGGAGACTTCAATTTCCCAGATATAGGCTGGGAGTATAATACAGCAGAAAGGAAGCAGTCCCGGAGGTTCGTGGAGTGTGTGGAAGACAACTCCCTCACACAGCCGGTGAGCGAACCGACAAGGGACGGTGCCGTCCTGGACCTGCTGTTTTTGAATAGAGAAGGACTGGTGGGGGATGTGAAGGTTGGAGGACGCTTGGGGCAAAGCGATCATGAGATGATAGAGTTCTCGGTGCAGGGTGAGATGAAGAAGGTGGAGCTTAGCAGAAGAGTCACCCTCAACTTTCAGAGAACAGACTTTGGGCTGTTCAGAAGGCTGGTGGGAAAAGTCCCATGGGAGGCGCTCCTTGAGGGCAAAGGTGTCCATGAGGGCTGGGCGCTCTTCAAGAAGGAACTCCTAGCAGTTCAGGAGAAAGCCGCCCCTAAGTTCTTGAAAAGTAGCCGGCGGGGTATGAAACCAGCATGGTTGAGTAGGGAGGTCCTGAGGGACATCAATAGGAAGAGGAAGGTCTATGACCTCTGGAGGAAGGGGCAGGCATCCTGGGTGGACTATAGGGAGGAAGCCAGAACGTGCAGGGAAAAAGTCAGGAGTGCTAAGGCCCAACTAGAAATGCGATTGGCCAAGTCTGTGAAAGACAACAAAAAGTCTTTCTACAAATACATCAACAGGAAAAGGAGGGCTAGGGAGAATCTCCAGTCCCTAGTAGATGCAGAGGGAACAAAAGTAACAAGAGACGAAGACAAGGCTGAAGTACTCTTAAATTTTGGTTTATTGGCCCAACATGTCTAATGATTTTCCTCAAATTTGGTGTATTTGTCCCCAAATGGTGGATAATTGTCCCCAAATGTCGGATAATTTTCACCCGATTTGGGGTTATTGCCTCAAAATTTTAGGTAAGTTGGCCCACATTTTTAGTAATTGTAACCCCTAGGTTGGGTAATTGTCACCAAATTTTGAGTGCTTTTTCCAAATTTTGAGTCATTCTCTCCAAATTTGGGGTAATTGCCCTCAAATTGTGAGTAATTCTCTCCCGATTTTGGGTAATCCTCCTCAAATTTTCGGTAACTGTCTCCAAATTTCGGGAAATTATCTGCAAACTTCGGGTAATTGCCCCCCAATTTTGAGGAGCTATCTCAAAACGATGGACATTTTCTCCAAATTTTATTAATTATCGCCGGATTTGGGGTAACTCTCACCAAATTTTGAGTCATTTTCACAAGATTTCTTATCGTTTTCATCCAATTTTGTATCATTGTCCCCAAATTAGGGTCACTTTCCTGAAATTTAGAGTAATTGTGCTCATAGGTTTGGTAACTGCCGCAAAATGTGGAGCATTCTCTCAAAATGTTGGGCAACCGTCTCCCACTGTTGGGTAATTGTCCCTAAAATTCTTGTAGTTTGCCACGCATTTTGCGTAATTGTCACCAGATTTTGAATAATCCTTATGAAATTTGGGGTAACTGCCTCCAAATTTGGGGTAATTTTGCCACAATTTGTGTAATTCTCTCCATATTTCAGGTAATTGTGGCCAAAAATTTGTGGTAATTGTCGGCATAATTTTGTGGCAATTTGCCACAAATTTTGAGAAATTGTCCCAAAGTCTTGGGAAATTGCCTCCAAATTTGGAGTAATTTTCCCAAATCCTCTTGTAATTGTCCCCGGGTTGAGGGTAAGTGCGCCCGAGTTTATGGGAGTTGTCTCAGAATTTTGAGTAACTGTCCCCAAATATCTTGTCATTTTCCTCAAATTTTGTGCAGATGTCCCAGACTTTCTCTAAATATCCCCACATGTGGGGTAATTGTCCTCCAATTTTAAGCAATTGCCACAACATTTCTTACGATTTTACCTCGATTTTTGTATAATTGTCCCCAGACTCGGGTAATTTTCCTCAAGTTTAGAGTAAATGTCTGCAGATTTGGGGTATTTGCCAGCAAAATCTGGACAGTCGTCTCAAAATCAGGCGTAATTTTCCACCAATTTTGTGTAATTGTCCCCAAATCTTGCATCATTTTCTCCAAACCCTGGGTCATTTCCCCCAAATCGAGGTAAATGTCAGACTATTTTGAGTCATGTTCTCCAAATGTTGGGCAATTGTCTCCCAGTTTGGGGTAATTGTCTCAAACTCTTGGGGAATTGTCCTCCAATTTTAGGCAATTGTCCACAAACTTTGAGGAATTATCTCCAGATTTTGGGTAAGTGTCCAAAAATTGGAGTTGGGTTTCGGGTTAGTGTTTTATGGTTAGGGTGTTGTCTCCACATTTGGGGTAATTGTCCCCAAATTTGGGTAATTGTCCCCAGATTTTAAGTCATTTCCTCCAAACTTGGGGTCATTACTCCCCAATTACTCAGTAATTGTGCACAAATTTGAAATAACTGCCTAAAAACTTCTAGTAATGGTCGCCCGCCAGGTTTTGAGTCATTAGCCCCAGATTTGTAATAATCGTCACAAATTGTTGAGGCGTTTTGCCAAATTCTTAGGCATTGTCTCAAAATTGTGTGTATCTTCCCACAAATTTTGTGTCATTTTCCCGAAAATTTGTGTAATTGTGCCAAATTCTCGGTAACTGTAACCAAATTTTGAGTAATTGTCTTCTAATTTGTCTCAAAGTTATGGGCAATGGTGATTCAAGACATTAAAATCTTCCACAAGTTTCGTGTATTTGTCTCTACAGTTTTGATAGTTGTGTTCCTACGGAGGGAAATTGTCACCAAACGTTGGGTAATTGACCCCAAATTCTAAGTAATTGTCTCCTATTTTGGCGTAATTGTCTCCAAACAGTGTGTCATTTTCGACAAATATTGGGGAAATTGTCCCCTAATAGGGGGTCATTTTGACCCAATTTTAGTAATTGTCCCCAAATTTTCTGTCATTTTTCCAAATTTCAGCAATTGTCTCCAAATTTGGGTAAATGTCCCCAAATCCTGAGTAACTGAGAACTTCTCTAATTATCCCCAAATGTGGGGTAATTTTCCTCCAATTTTAAGTAATTGCCACAAAATTTCTTACGATTTTACCTCGATTTTTGTATATTTTTCCCCAGTCATTTTTGGGTGTTACGATTAGGGTTAGGGTTAGTTATATGGTTAAGGTCATGGTTAAGGTTATGGGTAGGGTTAGGGGTAGATTTAGGGTAAGGTTTAGAGTTAGAGTTAAGGTTAGGGTTAAGTTTAGGGGTTAGGGTTAGTGTTACGGTTAGGCTTTCTTTTGTGGTTAGGGTTAGTGGTTATGATTAGGGTGAGTGTTTGTATTAGGTTTACGTTTAATGTTAGCGTTAGGGTTAGGGGTTAGTGTTAGTGTTATGGTTAGGGTTAGGGTTTAGGTATAGGGTTACTGTTAGGGTAAGGTAAAGGGTTAGGTTTAGTATTAGTGTTAGGGTTAATATTAGGGGTTAGGTTTAGGGTTAACTTAGAGTTAGGGTTAGGGGTTAGTATTAGGCTTAGTTTTAGGTTAGGTTTATGGCTAGATTTAGGATTCGGGTTAGGGTAGGTCATGCTTAAGGTTATGGGTAGGGTTAGGGGTTAGGGGTAGATTTAGGGTAAGGGTTAGAGTTAGAGTTAAGGTTAGGGTTAAGTTTAGGGGTTAGGGTTAGTGTTACGGTTAGGCTTTGTTTTGTGTTTAGGGTTAGTGCTTATGATTAGTGTAAGTGTTAGGGTTAGGTTTAGGTTTAATGTTAGCGTTAGGGTTAGGGGTTAGGGTTAGGGGTTAGGTATAGGGTTACTGTTAGGGTAAAGGTAAGGGTTAGGGTTAGGGTTAGTGTTAGGGTTAATATTAGGGGTTAGGTTTAGGGTTAGGGTTAGAGTTAGGGTTAGGGGTTAGTATTAGGCTTAGTTTTAGGTTAGGTTTATGGCTAGATTTGGGATTCGGTTTAGGGTTAGTTTTAGGGTTTGTGTTGGGTTAGGTTTAGGGTTAGTGTTAGGGTTAGGTATAGGTTTAGGATTAGGGGCTTAGGGTTAATGTCTTGATTAGGGTTAGGGTCGGTCCAATATTAAAATAAGGGTTAGTTTTAGGGTTAGGTTTAGTGTCCCTTTAGGGTTAGGCAGTTAGTGTTAGGGCCATTTGGGTTAGTGTTAGGGTAAGGATTAGATTTATGTTTCGGTTTAGTGTGGGCCCACGATTAGGATAAGTGTTAGAGTTCTGGTGAATGTTATGTTTATGGGTTAGGGTTAGGGGTTAGGGTTAGGGATTATGGTTTTGTGTTAATGTTTGTAATGTTGTTAGTGTTGGGGTTAGTGTTTAGGGCAAGGCTTAGGATTAGGATTAATTTTCAGATTAGACTTATTTTTTGGGTTAGAGATTAAGGTTAGGTTTAGGTTTAGGATTGGACTTTAGTTGTAGAATAAGGGTTAGGATTAGGGTTATTTTTAGGGTTAGGGTTAAGAGTTATGTTTAGGGTTAGGATTTGGATTAGAGTTAGGGATAGGGTTAGGTTTAGGGGGTTAGGATTAGATTTAAAGTTAGGGTTAAGTTTAGATTTAAGGTTAGGGTTACAGTAAGGGTTAGGTTTAGGGTTACGGTAAGGGTTAGGGTTAGGGTTAGGTTTAGGGTTAGTGCCTGGGTTAGGCATAGGGTCATTTGTGTTAGGGTTAGGGTTAGGGTTAGGATTAGATTTATATTTAGGTTTAGGATGGGCCCACCATTAGGATAAGGGTTAGTGTTATGGTTAAGTGTTATGTTTATGGGTTAGGTTAGAGTTTAGTGTAAGTAGTTAGGGTTTTGTGTTAATGTTTGGATTACGATTAGTTTTAGTGTTAGGTGTCGTGTTTAGGGCAAGTTTTAGGGTTGGGATTAAGTTTCAGGTTAGGCTTAGTTTTTGAGTTTAAGATTAATGTTAGGTTTAGGATTAGACTTTAGTTTTAGAATAAGGGTTAGGATTAGGGTTAGTGTTAGGGTTAGGGTTAAGAGTTATGTTCAGATTGAGGGTTTGGATTATAGTTAGGGATAGGTTTAGAGTTAGGGGTAGGTTTGGGTTAGAGTTAGGTTTAGGATTAGGGTTAGGCATTAGTGTTAGGGTTAGGGTTGGGTTAGGTTTAGGGTTAGGGTTATTGTTAGTGTTAAGGTTAGGTTTGGGTTACGTTTAGGTTAAGGTTAGAGTTAGAGTTATGGTCGGGGTTAAGGTTAATGTTAATGTTAAGGTTATGGTTTAGGTTTAAGGTTAGTGTTAGGGTTATGGTTTAGGTTTATTGTTATTGCTAGTGTTGGGTTTGGGTTAGGGTTAGGGTTAGATTTATGTTTAGGTTTAGGGTGGGCCCACTATTAGGATAAGGTTTAGAGTTATGCTGAAGTGCAATGTTTATGGGTTAGGTTTTGGGGGTTAGGGTTAGGGGTTAGGGTTTTGTGTTAGTGTTTGGATAAGGGTTTGTGTTAGTGTTGGGGTTAGTTTTAGGCAAGGTTTACGGTTAGGATTAAGTTTCAGGTTAACCTTAGTTTTTGGGTTAGAGATTAAGGTTATGTTTAGGATTAGATTTTAGTTGTAGAATAAGGGTTAGATTTAGGGTTAGTGTTATGGTTAAGGGTTATGGTTAGGGTTAGTTTTCGGATTAGGGTTAGGGTTAGGGGGTTAGTGTTAGTGTTTGGATTAGGGTTATTTTTAGTGTTGGGGTTAGTTTTTAGTGTAAGGTTTAGGGCTAGGATCAAGTTTCAGGTTTGGCTTCTTTTTTGTGTTAGAGATTAAGGTTAGGTTTAAGTTTAGGATTAGGCTTTAATTGTAGAATAAGGGTTAGGATTAGTGTTAGTATTAGGGTTAAGAGTTATATTTAGGGTTAGAGTTTGGATGAGTGTTAGGGATATGGTTAGGCTTAGGGGGTAAGCGTTAGTGTTATGGTTAGAGTTAGGGTTAGTGTTATGGTTAGGGTTGGGATAGGGTTAGTGTGCCATTAGGATTAGGGTTAGGCCATTAAGCTTAGGGTCATTTGGGTTAGGGTTGGTGTTATGGGTAGGGTTAGGGTTAGGGTCAGAGTTAGTGTTAGGGGTTATTGATAGGGTTAGGTTTGTTAAGGTTAGGGTTAGGGTTAGGGTTAATGTTTAGATTTAGGTGTTAGTGTTAGGGTTAGGGTTTGTGTTAGGGTTAGGGATATTGTTATTGTTAGGTGTTAGGATTAGGGTTAGTGTTAATGTTTAGATTTAGGTGTTAGTGTTAGGGTTAGGGTTTGTGTTAGGGTTAGGGATATTGTTATTGTTAGGTGTTAGGATTAGGGTTAGTGTTAGAGTTGGTTTAGGATTAGGGTTAATGTTAGGGTTATGGTTAGGGTTAGGGTTAAGGTTAGGGGTTAGGGTAAGTGTTAGTGTTAGGGTTAGGTTTAGGGTTAAAGTTAAGGTTAGTGTTAGGGTTAGGTTTAGGGTTAGATTTATCTTTAGGGTTATGGTCGGCGCACTCTTAGGATAATGTTTAGAATTACAGTTAAGTATTATGTTTATGGGTTAGGGTTAGGTGTTAGGTTTAGGAGTTTTTGTTTTGTTATAGTGTTTGGATTAGGGTTAGTGTTAGTGTTGGGGTTAGTGTTTAGGGCAAGGTTTGGGGCTAGCATTAAGTTTAAGGTTAGGCTTATTTTTCGTTTTAGAGAGTAAGGTTAGGTTTAGGTTTTGGATTAGACTTTAGTTGTAGAATAAGGGTTAGGATTAGGGTTAGTGTTAGGGTTACGGTTAAGGGTTACGTTTAGGGTTAGGGTTAGGTTTAGGGTTAGATTTAGGGTTTGGATTAGAGTTAGGGATAGGGTTAAGTTTGGGGGTTAGGGTTAGTGTTATGGTTACAATTAGGGTTAGTTTTATGGTTAATTTTGGGTTAGGGTTCGTGTGCCATTAAGGTGAGGGTTAGTGTTAGGCCATTAGGCTTAGGGTCATTTTGGTTAGGGTTAGATTTAGGGTAAGGGTTAGGGCTAGGTTTAGGGTTAGTGTTTGTTTTAGGGTTAGACTTGTGTTAAGAGTAGGGTTAGGGTTAGGGGTTAGATTTAGGTGTTAGGGTTAGGGGTAGGGTTAGGGGTAGGGCTAGGATTAGGTTTGGGGTTAGGTTAAAAGTTTAGTGTTATGATTAGGGTTAGTGTTAGGGTTAGGGATAGGGTTAAGTATACTGTTAGATTTTGGTTAGTGTTATGTTTAGGTGTTAGGGTTAGTGTTAGGGTTACGGGTAGGTTTAGGGATAGGGTTAGGGATAGGGTTAGGGTTGTTATGGTTAGGGTTATGTTTAGAGTTAGTGTTAGGTTTAGACTTGGGGTTAGGGGTTAGGATTAGGGTTAGGGATAGGGTTAGGGTTCTGGTTAGGGTTCTGGTTAGGGTTTGGTTAGGCATAGGATTATGTTTAGTGTTAGGGTTAGGTGTTATGGTTAGGGTTAGGTTTGGGTTAGGGTTGGGGTTAGGGGTTAGGGTTATGGTTAGGTGTTAGTGTTACAGTTAGGGTTAGGGTTAGGTTTGGGTGTTACTATTAGGGTTAGGGTTAGTGGTAGGGTTAAGGTCATGCTTAAGGTTATGGGTAGGGTTAGGGGTTAGGGGTAGATTTAGGGTAAGGGTTAGAGTTAGAGTTAAGGTTAAGGTTAAGTTTAGGGGTTAGGGTTAGTGTTACGGTTAGGCTTTGTTTTGTGTTTAGGGTTAGTGCTTATGATTAGTGTAAGTGTTAGGGTTAGGTTTAGGTTTAATGTTAGCGTTAGGGTTAGGGGTTAGGGTTAGGGGTTAGGTATAGGGTTACTGTTAGGGTAAAGGTAAGGGTTAGGGTTAGGGTTAGTGTTAGGGTTAATATTAGGGGTTAGGTTTAGGGTTAGGGTTAGAGTTAGGGTTAGGGGTTAGTATTAGGCTTAGTTTTAGGTTAGGTTTATGGCTAGATTTAGGATTCGGGTTAGGGTTAGTTTTAGGGTTTGTGTTGGGTTAGGTTTAGGGTTAGTGTTAGGGTTAGGTATAGGTTTAGGATTAGGGGCTTAGGGTTAATGTCTTGATTAGGGTTAGGGTCGGTCCAATATTAAAATAAGGGTTAGTTTTAGGGTTAGGTTTAGTGTCCCTTTAGGGTTAGGCAGTTAGTGTTAGGGCCATTTGGGTTAGTGTTAGGGTAAGGATTAGATTTATGTTTCGGTTTAGTGTGGGCCCACGATTAGGATAAGTGTTAGAGTTCTGGTGAATGTTATGTTTATGGGTTAGGGTTAGGGGTTAGGGTTAGGGGTTATGGTTTTATGTTAGTGTTTGCATTAGTGTTAGTGTTGGGGTTAGTGTTTAGGGCAAGGCTTAGGATTTGGATTAAGTTTCAGATTAGACTTAGGTTTTGGGTTAGTGTAGTGTAGTGTTTAGTGTTTAGGGCAAGGTTTAGATTTAGGCTTAAGTTTCATGTTAGGCTTAGTTTTTGAGTTACAGATTAAGGTTAGGTTTAGGTTTAGGATTAGACTTTAGTTGTAGAATAAGTTTTAGCATTAGGGTCAGTGTTAGGGTTATGGTTAAGGGTTATGTTTAGTGTTAGGGTTTGGAATAGTGTTAGGGATAGGATTAAGGTTTGGGGGTTATAGTTATTGTTAGGGTTAGGGTTATGGTTAAATTTAGGGGTTAGGGTTAGTGTCAGGGTTAGGGTTAGGGTTAGGGTTAGCGTTAGGGTTAAGTTTAGGTTTAGTGTCAGGTTTAGGGTTAGGGTTAGGGTTAGGGTTGATGTTAGGGTTAGGGTTAGGGCTAGTGTTAGTTTTCGGGTTAGGGTAAGTGTGCCATTAGGTTTAGGGTTAGGGTTAGGTCATTAAGCTTAGGTTCATTTGGGTTAGGATTATGGTTGTGGTTAGGGTTAGGTTAAGGTTTAGGGTTAGGGTTATTGTTAGGGTTATGTTTAGGGTTAGAGTTAGGGTTTGAGTTAGGGTCAGGGTTAGGAGTTATGTTTAGTGTTAATGTTAGGGTTAAGTTTAGGGTTAGATGTTAGGGTTAGTTTTAATTTTAGGGTTAGGGTTAGATTTTGGGTTAGGGTTAGGTTTAGGTGTTAGGGTTAGGGTTAGGGTTGAGTTAGGATTAGGTTTAGGCTAAGTGTTAGGGTTCGGGTTAGAGTTAGGTTTAGGGTTGTGTTAAAGTTACGTTTAGGATTAGGGTTAGAGTTAGATTTAGGGGGTTGGGATTATGGTTAGGCTTAGGGTTAGGGTTATGGTTAAGGTGGGATTAGGGTTAATGTGCTATTACGGTTAGGGTTAGTGTTAAGATTAGGCCATTTGACTTAGTGTCATTTGGGTTAGTGTTAGGGTTTGGTTTATGGTTAGGGTTCGGGTCAGATTTATGTTTTAGTTTAGGGTGGGCCCACCATTTAGATAAGGGTTAGAATTACGGTTAAGTGTTATGTTTATGGGTTAGGGTTAGGTGTTAGGGTTAAAGGTTAGGGTTTTGTGTTAGTGTTTGGATTAGGGTTTGTGTTAGAGTTGTGTTTAATGTTTATGGCAAGGTTTAGGATTAATTTCAGGTTAGGCTTAGTTTTTGTGTTAGAGATTAAGGTTAGGTTTAGGATTAGACTTTAGTTGTAGCATAAGTGTTAGGATTAGGGTTAGTGTTAGGGTTAAGAGTTATGTTTAGGGTTAGGGTTTGTGTTAGTGTTAGGGTTTGAATTTGGATTAGGGATAGGGTTAGTGTTAGGGGTTAGTGTTAGGGTTAGGTTTAGGGTTAGGGTTGGTCCATAATTAATATAAGGTTTTAGTTTAGGGTTAGGGTTAGTGTTCCTCTGGGGTTAGGATTAGATTTACTCCTTTAGGATTATGTTCATTTGGATTATGGTTAGGGTTAGGGTTAGGGTTTGGATTAGAGTTAGGTGTTAGTGTTAGGGTTAGGGTGTGGGTTAGTGTTAGGGTTAGGGTTAGGGTTACGGTTAGGGTTAGGGTTAGAGTTAGCTGTTGGTGTTAGGGTTAGTGTTAGTGTTAAGGTTAGCGGTATGTTTAGGCTTAGTGTCAGGGTTAGGTTTATGGGTAAGTGTTAGGGTTAGGGTTTGGGTTAGGGCTAGTGTATGTTTCGGATTAGGGTAATTGTGATATTATGTTTAGGGTTAGTGTTAGGTTTAGGCCATTAGGCTTAGGGTCATTTGGGTTACGGTTATGGTTAGGGTTTGTGTTAGGGTTGGGGGTTAGGGTTAGGTTTAATGTTTGTGTTAGGGTTAGGATTTAGGGTTACGGTAAGGGTTAGATTTATGTTTTGGTTTAGGGTGGGCCCACCATTAGGATAAGGGTTAGAGTTATTTTTAAGTGTTATGTTTATGGATTAGGGTTAGGGGTTAGGGTTAACAGTTATGGTTTTGTGTTAGTGTTTGGATTAGGATTAGTGTTAGTGTTGGGTTTAGTGTTTATGGCAAGTTTTAGTGTAAGGATTAATTTTCAGGGTGGGGTTAGTTTTTGAGTTAGAGATTAAGGTAAAATGTAGGATTAGACTTTAGTTGTAGAAAAAGTGTTAGGATTAGGGTTAGTGTTGGGGTTAGGGTTAGGGCTTTAGGAATAGGGTAAGGTTACGATTAGGGTTAGAGTTAGAGTCATTAGGTTTAGGTTTATGGTTAGGGTTAGGGTTAGGGTTAGGTTTATGGTTAGGGTTAGGGTTAGGGTTCGGGTTATGGTTAGGGTTGTGGTTAGGGGTTAAGGATATGGTTAGGATTAGGGTTAGGCTTGGGTTACGTTTCGAGTTAGGTTTAGGTTTAGGGTTAGGGGTTATGGTTAGGTGTAGTGTTAGGGTAAGTGTTAATGTTAGGGGTTAGGGTCAGGTTAAGAGTTAGTGTTAGGTTTAGGGGTTAAGGTTAGGTTTAAGGATAGGGGTAGGGTCATTAGGGTTAGTGTTAGCGTTATGGTTAGGGTTAGGTTTAGGGTCTGGTTAGGTTAGGTGTTTTGTTAGGGATATGTTTAGGTTTAGGGAGGGCCCACCATTAGGATAAGGGTTAGAGTTATGTTTAAGTGTAAAGTTTATTGGTCAGTTTTAGGGATTAGGATTAGGGGTTAGTGTTTTTTGTTAGTGTTTGTATTAGGGTTTGTGTTAGGGTTAGGGTTAGTGATTAGGGAAAGTTTTAGTGTTAGGTTTAGTGTTCCTTTAGGGTTAGGGTTAGGTTTAGGTTTAGGCCATTATGCTTAAGGTCATTTAGATTAAGGTTAGGGTTAGGATTAGGGTTTGGGTTCAATTTAGGGTTTAGGTTTAAGGTAAGTTTTAGGGTTAGGGTTAGTGTTAGGTTTAGGTTTAGGGTTATATTTAGGGTTAGTGTTAGGGTTCGGGTTAGGGTTACGATTAGGGTTATATTTAAGGGTTAGAGTTAAGTGTTAGGGTTAGGGTTAGTGTTAGTGTTAGGGTTAGAGTTACGGGTTAGGGTCACTGGTAGTGGTTAGGGTTAGGGTTATGGTTAGGGTTTAAAGTTAGGGTTAGGGTTAGCTTTATGTTTAGGTTTAGGGTGGGCCCACCATGAGGACAAGGGTTAGAGTAATTTTTAAGTGTTATGTTTATGGGTTAGGATTAGGGTTAGGGTTAGGGTTAGGGTTAGGGTTAGGGTTGGGTTAGGGTTAGGGATAGTGTTAGGGTAGGGTTAGGTGTTAGGGTTAGGGTTGGGGTATGGTTTAGATTTAGTGTTAGTTTTTGGTTTAGGTTTAGGGTTAGGTTTATGTTTAGGGTTAGTATTAGATTTATGTTTAGGTTTAGTGTGGGCCCACCATTAGTATAAGGGTTCGAGTTATGGTTAAGTGTTTTGTTTATGTGTTCAGGATACTTGTTATGTTTAGGGGTTAGGGGTTTCTGTTAGTTTTTTTATTAGGGTCAGTGTTACTTTTTGGGTTATTGCTTAGGGCAAGGTTTAGTGTTTGGACTAAGTTTCAGGTTAAGCTTACATTTTGGGTTAGAAATTTGGGTTAGGCTCAGGTTTAGGATTATACTTTAGTTGTAGAAAAAGGGTTATTATTAGGGTTAGTGTTAGGGTTAGGGTTAAGAGTTATGTTTAGGGTTAGGGTTTGTATTAGGGTTATGGATAGGGATAGACTTAGGATGTTAGTGTTAGTGTTAGTGTTTTTTTATGGTTAGAGTTAGGGGTTATGGTTATGGTTGTGATTAGGGTTAGGGTTAGGTTTAGGGTTCGGGTTAGAATTAGGATTAGGATTAGGGTTAGGGTTCCTGTTAAGGTTAGGTTTAGGGGTTAGGTTTAGGATTAGGGATAGGGCTAGTTTAGGGTTAGAGCTTGTGTTTAGTTTCGGGTACGGGTTATGTTTAGGGTTAGCGTTAGGGTTAGGTTTAGGGTTAGGGTTACGGTGAGTGTTATGGTTTAGGGTTAGAGTTAATGTCAGAGTTGAATTAGGTTTAATATTGGTGTTAGGGTTAGGTGTTAGAGCTAAGTGTAATGGTTAGGTTTAGGATTAGGGTTAGGATTAGTGTTAATATTAGGGTTAGTGTTAGGGTTAGGTGTTAGGTTTTGATTAGTTATTTTTGATTGTTAATATTAGCGTTAGGGTTAGGGTTATGGTTAGGTTTACGGTTTGGTGTTAGGGTTGGTGTTAAGGGTTAGGGTTAGGTTTAGGTTTAGGGTTAGGGGTTAAGTTTAGGGTTAGGGTTAGGTTTATGGTTAGGGTTAGATTTATGTTTTGGTTTATTGTCTGGCCACCATTAGGATAAGGGTTAGATTTATGGTTAAGTGTTATGTTTGTGTGTAGGGTTAGGGGTTAGGGTGAGTTATAGAGCTTGGCTTAGGGTTAGGGTTATAGTTAGTGTTAGTGTTACGGTTAGGATTAGGGTTAGGGTTAAGGTTAGTGTTAGGGTTAGGGGTTAGGATTAGGGTTAGGGATAGTGTTATGTTTTAAGGTTAGGGTTAGGGTAAGTTTTATGGTTAGGGTTAGTGTTAGATTTATGTTTAGATTTAGAGTAGGCTCACCATTAGGATAAGGGTTAAAGTTATGCTTAAGTGTTATGTTTATTGGTTAGGGTTTGGGGTTAGGGTGAGTGTTAGGGTTAGGGTTTAGATTAGGATTAAGTATAGGTTTAGGGTTAGGGGGTTAGAGTTAGTGGTAGGGGTTAGGGATTAAGTGTTAAGGTTATAGCTAGGGTTAGGGTTAGTGTTAGGGATTAGTGTTAGGCTTAGTGTTAGGGTTAGGGTTATGGTTAGGGTTAGGGTTAGGGGAAGGGTTAGGTTTAGGATTCGGTTTAGGGTCAAGGTTAGGGTTAAAATTAGGTTTAGAGGTTAGAGTTAGGGTTAGGGATAGAGTTAGGGTTAGGGTTAGGGCTAGTGTTAGGGTTTGGGTAAGGGTTAGATTTAACATTAGGTATAGTGTTAGGGTTAGGTTTAGGGTAGGGTTAGGGTTAGGGTTAGTGTTAGGTTTGGGTTAGGGTTAGAGTTAGTGTTAGTTCTTGCCAGAGTAATCTGATCACCTTGTCTGACCAAGTGACTAAACTCTTGGACGAGGGAAAATGGAAGCTGCTGCTGACATCCCTGGTCTCCACGGCCAGCAAATCCCTGGGGCGAGCGACAAGGGGTGGCACAGTGGGGCCCTTCCCAGACTTTCTGGGTGCATTGCCAGCAGCAGAGAAACCCCAGGTTATTTATTGCCACCCAAATCTGTGGCTAATTCAGCCAAAGAGAAGCAGCTGATGAGCTCTTCTACAAACAACTGAGTGTAGTCTCAAGATCGCTACCTCTAGTCCTTGTGGGAGACTTCAAGTTCCCAGATATAGGCTGGGAGTATAATACAGCAGAAAGGAAGCAGTCCCGGAGGTTCGTGGAGTGTGTGGAAGACAACTTCCTCACACAGCCAGTGAGCGAACCGACAAGGGACGGTGCCCTCCTGGACCTGCTGTTTGCGAACAGAGAAGGACTGGTGGGGGATGTGAAGGTTGGAGGATGCTTGGGGCAAAGCGATCATGAGATGATAGAGTTCTCTGTGCAGGGTGAGATGAAGAAGGTGGAGGTTAGCAGAAGAGTCGCCCTCAACTTTCAGAGAGCAGACTTTGGACTGTTCAGAAGGCTGGTGGGAAAAGTCCCATGGGAGGCGCTCCTTGAGGGCAAAGGTGTCCATGAGGGCTGGGCGCTCTTCAAGAAGGAACTCCTAGCAGCTCAGGAGAAAGCAGTCCCCAAGTTCCGGAAAAGTAGCCAGCGGGGTAAGAAACTAGCAAGGTTGTGTATGGAGGTATAAAGAGACATCAATAGGAAGAGGAGGGTCTACGACCTCTGGAGGAAGGGGCAGGCATCCTGGGTGGACTATAGGGAGGAAGCCAGAACGTGCAGGGAAAAAGTCAGGAGAGCTAAGGCCCAACTAGAAATGCGATTGGCCAAGACTGTGAAAGACAACAAAAAGTCTTTCTACAAATACATCAACAGGAAAAGGTTGACTAGGGAGACTCTCCAGTCCCTAGTAGATGCAGACGGAACAACAGTAACAGGGGACGAAGACAAGGCTGAAGTACTAAATGCCTACTTTGCCTCAGTCTTTAACAGTAAGGAAAATTGTCCCCTCTATGCACAACCCCAGGGGTTGGAAGAGTAGTATGAGGTTCCCAAGGTTCTCCCCCTGTACTCAGCACTGGTGAGACCACACCTCGAGTACTGTGTTCAGTTCTGGGCCCCTCACCACAAGAGGGATGTTATGGCTCTGGAGCGAGTCCAGAGAAGGGCAATGAAGCTGGTGAAGGAGCTGGAGAACAAATTTTATGAGGAGTGGTTGAGAGAGCTGGGGTTGTTTAGCCTGGAGAAGAGGAGGCTGAGGGGAGACCTTATTACTCTCTACAACTACCTGAAGAGAGGTTGTGGAGAGGAGGGAGCTGGCCTCTTCTCCCAAGTGACAGGGGACAGGACGAGAGGGAATGGCCTCAAGCTCCGCCAGGGGAGATTTAGTCTTGAGATTAGGAAAAAGTTCTTCACGGAGAGGGTGGTTAGGCATTGGAACAGTCTGCCAAGGGAGGTGGTTCAGTCACCGTCCCTGGAGGAGTTTAAGGTTAGGGTAGATGAGGTGCTTAGGAGCATGATTTAGGGACTGTTTGGAATGGTTGGACTCGACGATCCAGTGGGTCTCTTCCAACATGGTCATTCTGTGATTCTGTGTGTGATTCCATCCCCTGCTGCATCCCTTTCTGCTCCATCTGGTGCATCTGCTGTTGCATATGCTGCTGCTTCATCTACTGCTGCATCTCCTGTTAAATCTCCTGCTGCTTCATCTCCTTCTGAAGATTCTGCTGAATCTACTGCTGAACATGCATCCCCGGCTGCATTTCCTGCTGCTGCATCTCCCGCTTCATATCCTACCACGTCTCCTCCTGCAGCATATCTTGCTGCATTTCCTTCTGCTGCATCTCCTGCTGCATCATCTGCTGCAGCACCTTCTGCTGCTACATCTCCTACTGAATCTGCATCTCCTGATGCATCTGCTGCTGCATCTATTGCTGCTACATCTGCTGCCTCTGCAGGTGCATCTGAATCACCTGCTGCTGCATCGCTTGCTGCATTACCTCCTGCTGATTAATCAGCTGCTCCATTTCCTGATGCTTCATGTACTGCTGCATCTCCTGCTACACTTGCTGCTTCTGCATCTCTTTCTACTTGATGTCCTCCTGCATCTCCTGCTGCTGCATCTGCTGCTTCATCTCCTGCTGCATCCTCTGCAGATGCATGTGCGGATGCATCTGCAGAAGCATCTCCTTTTCCTGCTGCATCTGCTGCTCAATTATCTACGGATGCACCTAGTGCTTCTGCATTTCAGCTGCATATCCTGTTGAAGGCATCTGCGGCTGCATCTCCTGCTGAATCTCCTGTTGCACTTCCTGCTGTAACTGCTGATGCTTATGTTGCTATTTCATCTCCTGCTTCATCTCCTGCTGAATCTTCTTCTGCAGAATCTCGTCCAGCATCTCCTGCTACAATTCCTGCTGATGTATCTCCTGCTGCATCTCCTACTGCATCCCCTGCTGCTGAATCTCCTTCAATATCTCCAAACTTGGGGTCATTACTCCCCAATTACTCAGTAATTGTGCACAAATTTGAAATAACTGCCTAAAAACTTCTAGTAATGGTCGCCCGCCAGGTTTTGAGTCATTAGCCCCAGATTTGTAATAATCATCGCAAATTGTTGAGGCGTTTTGCCAAATTCTTAGGCATTGTCTCAAAATTGTGTGTATCTTCCCACAAATTTTGTGTCATTTTCCCGAAAATTTGTGTAATTTTCCCAATTCTCGGTAACTGTAACCAAATTTTGAGTAATTGTCTTCTAATTTGTCTCAAAGTTATGGGCAATGGTGATTCAAGTCATTAAAATCTTCCACAAGTTTCGTGTATTTGTCTCTACAGTTTTGATAGTTGTGTTCCTACGGAGGGAAATTGTCACCAAACGTTGGGTAATTGACCCCAAATTCTAAGTAATTGTCTCCAATTTTTGCGTAATTGTCTCCAAACGGTGTGTCCTTTTCGATAAATGTTGGGGAAATTGTCCCTAACTAGGGGGTCATTTTGCCCCAATTTTTAGTAATTGTCCCCAAATTTTCTGTCGTTTTCCCAAATTTTAGCAATTGTCTCGAAATTTGTGTAATTGTCCCCAAATCCTGAGTAACTGTCTCCAAATTTTGGGTAATTGGCCCAACATGTCTAATAATTTTCCTCAAATTTGGTATATTTGTCCCCAAGTGGTGGATAATTGTCCCCAAATGTCGCATAATTTTCACCCGATTTGGGGTTATTGCCTCAAATGTTTTGGTAAGTTTGCCCACATTTTTGTAATTGTCCCCCCCTTGTTGGGTAATTGTCACCAAATTTTGAGTACTATTTCCCAAATTTTGAGTCATTCTCTCCAAATTTGGGGTAATTGCCCTCAATTTTTGAGTAATTCTCTCCCAATTTTGGGTAATCCAACTCAAATTTTCGGTAACTGTCTCCAAATTTCGGGAAATTATCCGCAAACTTCGAGTAATTGCCCCCCCAGTTTTGAGGAGCTATCTCAAAACGATGGACGTTTTCTCCATATTTTGTTAATTGTCCCCGGATTTGGGGTAACTGTCACCAAATTTTGAGTCATTTTCACAAGATTTCTTATTGTTTTCATCGAATTTTGTATAATTGTCCCCAAATTAGGGTCACTTTCCTGAAATTTAGAGTAATTGTGCTCATAGGTTTGGTAACGGCCGCAAAATGTGGAGCATTCTCTCAAAATGTTGGGCAACCGTCTCCCACTGTTGGGTAATTGTCCCTAAAATTCTTGTAGTTTGCCACGCATTTTGCGTAATTGTCACCAGATTTGGAATAATCCTTATGAAATTTGGGGTAACTGCCTCCAAATTTGGGGTAATTTTGCCAAAATTTGTGTCATTCTCTCCATATTTCAGGTAATTGTGGCCAAAAATTTGTGGTAATTGTCGGCAAAATGTTGGGTAATTTGCCACAAATTTTGAGAAATTGTCCCAAAGTTTTGGGAAATTGCCTCCAAATTTTGAGTAATTTTCCCAAATCCTCTTGTAATAGTCCCCGGGTTTAGGGTAAGTGCGCCGGAGTTTATGGGAGTTGTCTCAGAATTTTGAGTAACTGTCCCCAAATATCTTGTAATTTTCTTCAAATTTTGTGCAGATGTCCCAGACTTTCTCTAATTATCCCCAAATGTGGGGTAATTGTCCTCCAGTTTTAAGTAATTGCCACAACATTTCTTACGATTTTACCTCGATTTTTGTAGAATTGTCCCCAGTCTCGGGTAATTTTCCTCAAGTTTAGAGTAAATGTTTGCAGATTTGGGGTATTTGCCAGCAAAATCTGGACAGTCGTCTCAAAATCAGGTGTAATTTTCCACCAATTTTGTGTAATTGTCCCCAAATCTTGCATCATTTTCTCCAAACCCTGGGTCATTTCCCCCAAATCGAGGTAAATGTCAGACTATTTTGAGTCATCTTCTCCAAATGTTGGGCAATTGTCTCCCAGTTTGGGGTAATTGTCTCAAACTCTTGGGGAATTGTCCTCCAATTTTAGGCAATTGTCCACAAACTTTGGGGAATTATCTCCAGATTTTGGGTAAGTGTCCAAAAATTGGAGTTGGGTTTGGGGCTAATGTTTTATGGTTAGGGGTAGGGTGTTGTCTCCACATTTGGGGTAATTGTCCCCAAATTTGGGTAATTGTCCCCAGATTTTAAGTCATTTCCTCCAAACTTGGGGTCATTACTCCCCAATTACTCAGTAATTGTGCACAAATTTGAAATAACTGCCTAAAAACTTCTAGTAATGGTCGCCCGCCAGGTTTTGAGTCATTAGCCCCAGATTTGTAATAATCGTCGCAAATTGTTGAGGCGTTTTGCCAAATTCTTAGGCATTGTCTCAAAATTGTATGTATTTCTCCACAAATTTTGTGTCATTTTCCAAAAAATTTGCGTAATTGTCCCAAATTCTCGGTAACTGTAACCAAATTTTGAGTAATTGTCTTCTAACTTGTCTCAAAGTTATGGGCAATGGTGATTCAAGTCATTAAAATCTTCCACAAGTTTCGTGTATTTGTCTCTACAGTTTTGATAGTTGTGTTCCTACGGAGGGAAATTGTCACCAAACGTTGGGTAATTGACCCCAAATTCTAAGTAATTGTCTCCAATTTTGGCGTAATTGTCTCCAAACGGTGTGTCCTTTTCGATAAATGTTGGGGAAATTGTCCCTTAATAGGGGGTTATTTTGCCCCAATTTTTAGTAATTGTCCCCAAATTTTCTATCGTTTACCCAAATTTCAGCAATTGTCTCGAAATTTGTGTAATTGTCCCCAAATCCTGAGTAACTGTCTCCAAATTTTGGGTAATTGGCCCAACATGTCTAATAATTTTCCTCAAATTTGGTGTATTTGTCCCCAAATGATGGATAATTGTCCCCAAATGTCGGATAATTTTCACCCGATTTGGGGTTATTGCCTCAAAATTTTTGGTAAGTTTGCTCACATTTTTAGTAATTGTCCCCCCCCACCTTATTGGGTAATTGTCACCAAATTTTGAGTACTTTTTCCCAAATTTTGAGTCATTCTCTCCAAATTTGGGGTAATTGCCCTCAAATTGTGAGTAATTCTCTCCCAATTTTGGGTAATCCTCCTCAAATTTTCGGTAACTGTCTCCAAATTTCGGGAAATTATCCGCAAACTTCGGGTAATTGCCCCCCCAGTTTTGAGGAGCTATCTCATAATGATGGACATTTTCTCCATATTTTGTTAATTGTCGCCGGATTTGGGGTAACTGTCGCCAAATTTTGAGTCATTTTCACAAGATTTCTTATCGTTTTATTCCAATTTTGTATAATTGTCCCCAAATTTTGGTCACTTCGCTGAAATTTAGAGTAATTGTGCTCATAGGTTTGGTAACTGCCGCAAAATGTGGAGCATTCTCTCAAAATGTTGGGCAACCGTCTCCCACTGTTGGGTAATTGTCCCTAAAATTCTTGTAGTTTGCCACGCATTTTGCGTAATTGTCACCAGATTTTGAATAATCTTTATGAAATTTGGGGTAACTGCCTCCAAATTTGGGGTAATTTTGCCACAATTTGTGTAATTCTCTCCATATTTCAGGTAATTGTGGCCAAAAATTTATGGTAATTGTCGGCAAAATGTTGGGCAATTTGCCACAAATTTTGAGAAATTTTCCCAAGGTCTTGGGAAATTGCCTCCAAATTTTGAGTAATTTTCCCAAATCCTCTTGTAATAGTCCCCGGGTTTAGGGTAAGTGCGCCCGAGTTTCTGGGAGTTGTCTCAGAATTTTGAGTAACTGTCCCCAAATATCTTGTCATTTTCCTCCAATTTTGTGCAGATGTCCCAGACTTTCTCTAATTATCCCCAAATGTGGGGTAATTGTCCTCCAGTTTTAAGTAATTGCCACAACATTTCTTACGATTTTACCTCGATTTTTGTATAATTGTCCCCAGTCTCGGGTAATTTTACTCAAGTTTAGAGTAAATGTCTGCAGATTTAGGGTATTTGCCAGCAAAATCTGGACAGTCGTCTCAAAATCAGGCGTAATTTTCGACCAGTTTTGTGTCATTGTCCCCAAATCTTGCACCATTTTCTCCAAACCCTGGGTCATTTCCCCCAAATCGAGGTAAATGTCAGACTGTTTTGAGTCATGTTCTTCAAATGTTGGACAATTGTCTCCCATTTTGGGGTAATTGTCTCAAACTCTTGGGTAATTGTCCTCCAATTTTAGGCAATTGTCCACAAACTTTGAGTAATTATCTCCAGATTTTGGGTAAGTGTCCAAAAATTGGAGTTGGGGTTCGGGTTAGTGTTTTATGGTTAGGGGTAGGGTGTTGTCTCCACATTTGGGGTAATTGTCCCCAAATTTGGGTAATTGTCCCCAGATTTTATGTAATTTTTTCCAAACTTGGGGTAATTACTCCCAAGTTTTCAGTAATTGTGCACAAATTTGAAATAACTGCCTAAAAACTTCTAGTAATGGTCGCCCGCCAGGTTTTGAGTCATTAGCCCCAGATTTGTAATAATCGTCGCAAATTGTTGAGGCGTTTTGCCAAATTCTTAGGCATTGTCTCAAAATTGTGTGTATCTTCCCACAAATTTTGTGTCATTTTCCCCAAAATTTGTGTAATTGTCCCAAATTCTCGGTAACTGTAACCAAATTTGGAGTACTTGTCTTCTAATTTGTCTCCAAGTTATGGGCAATGGTGATTCAAGTCATTAAAATCTTCCACAAGTTTCGTGTGTTTGTCTCTAAAGTTTTGATAGTTGTGTTCCTACGGAGGGAAATTGTCACCAAACGTTGGGTCATTGAACCCAAATTCTAAGTAATTGTCTCCAATTTTTGTGTAATTGTCTCCAAGCGGTCTGTCGTTTTCGACAAATGTTGGGAAATTGTCCCTAAATAGGGGGTTATTTTGCCCCAATTTTTAGTAATTGTCCCCAAATTTTCTGTCGTTTTCCCAAATTTCAGCAATTGTCTCCAAATTTGGGTAATTGTCCCCAAATCCTGAGTAACTGTCTCCAAATTTTGGGTAATTGGCCCAACATGTCTAAGAATTGTGGCCAAAACTTTGTGGTTATTGTCGGCAAAATGTTGGGTAATTTGCCACAAATTTTGAGAAATTGTTCCAAAGTCTTGGGAAATTGCCTCCAAATTTTGAGTAATTTTCCCAAATCCTCTTGTAATAGTCCCCGGGTTGAGGGTAAGTGCGCCCGAGTTTATGGGAGTTGTCTCAGAATTTTGAGTAACTGTCCCCAAATATCTTGTCATTTTCCTCAAATTTTGTGCAGATATCCCAGACTTTCTCTAATTATCCCCAAATGTGGGTTAATTGTCCTCCAGTTTTAAGTAATTGCCACAAATTTTCTTACGATTTTACCTCGATTTTTGCATAATTGTCCCCAGTCTTCTTTGGGTGTTACGATTAATGTTCGGGTTAGTGATAGGGTTAAGGTCATGATTAAGGTTATGGGTAGGGTTAGGGGTTAGGGGTAGATTTAGGGTAAGTGTTAGAGTTAGAGTTAAGGTTAGGGTTAAGTTTAGGGGTTAGGGTTAGTGTTACGGTTAGGCTTTGTTTTTTTGGTTAGGGTTAGGGATTATGATTAGTGTGAGTGTTAGGGTTATGTTTAGGTTTAATGTTAGCGTTAGTGTTAGGGGTTATGGTTATTGTTATGGTTACCGTTAGGGGTTAGGTATAGGATTACTGTTAGGGTAAGGGTAAGGGTAAGGGTTAGGGTTAGGGTTAGGGTTAGTATTAGGGTTAATATTAGGGGTTAGGTTTAAGGGTTAGGGTTAGAGTTAGGGTTAGGGGTTAGGTTAGGGTTAGTTTTAGGTTAGGTTTATGACTAGATTTAGGATTCGGGTTAGGGTTAGTGTTAGGGTTTGTGTTGGGTTAGGTTTAGGGTTAGTGTTAGGGTTAGGTATAGGTTTAGGATTAGGGGTTTAGGGTTAATGTCATGTTTATGGTTAGGGTCGGTCCAATATTAAAATAAGGGTTAGTTTTAGGGTTAGGTTTAGTGTCCCTTTAGGGTTAGGCAATTAGCGTTAAGGCCATTTGGGTTAGTGTTAGGGTAAGGATTAGATTTATGTTTTGGTTTAATGTGGGCCCATGATTAGGATAAGTGTTAGAGTTATGGTGAATGTTATGTTTATGGGTTAGGGTTAGGGGTTAGGGTTAGGGGTTTGTGTTTTGTGTTAGTGTTTGTATTAGTGTTAGTGTTAGTGTTGGGTTTAGTGTTTATGGCAAGGTTTAGGATTTGGATTAAGTTTCAGATTAGACTTCGTTTTTGTGTTAGAGGTTAAGGATAGTTTTAGGTTTAGGATTGGACTTTAGTTGTAGAATAAGGGTTAGGATTAGGGTTATTTTTAGGGTTAGGGTTAAGAGTTATGTTTAGGGTTAGGGTTTGGATTAGAGTTAGGGATAGGGTTAGGTTTAGGGGGTTAGGATTAGGGTTAAGATTTAAGGTCAGGGTTATAGTTAGAGGTAAGTGTTAGGGTTAGGGTTACGGTAAGGGTTAGGGTTAGGTTTAGGGTTAGTGTTCGGGTTAGGCATAGGGTCATTTGTGTTATGGTTAGGGTTAGGGTTAGGGTTTAGGTTATGTTTAGGGTTAGGATTAGGGTTAGGATTAGATTTATATTTAGGTTTAGGATGGGCCCACCATTAGGGTTAGTGTTATAGTTAAGTGTTATGTTTATGGGTTAGGTTAGATGTTAGGGTAAGTAGTTACGGTTTTGTGTTAGTGTTTGGATTACGATTAGTTTTAGTGTTAGGTGTAGTGTTTAGGGCAAGTTTTAGGGTTCGGATTAAGTTTCAGGTTAGGCTTAGTTTTTGAGTTTAAGATTAATGTTAAGTTTAGGATTAGACTTTAGTTTTAGAATAAGAGTTAGGATTAGGGTTAGTGTTAGGGTTAGGGTTAAGAGTTATGTTCAGAGTGAGGGTTTGGATTATAGTTAGGGATAGGTTTAGGGTTAGGGTTAGGTTTGGGTTAGAGTTAGGGTTAGGATTAGGGTTAGGCATTAGTGTTAGGGTTAGGGTTGGGTTAGGTTTAGGGTTAGGGTTATTGTTAGTGTTAGGGTTAGGGTTGGGTTACGTTTAGGGTTAGGGTTAGGGTTAGAGTTAGAGTTATGATCGGGGTTAAGGTTAATGTTAATGTTAAGGTTATGGTTTAGGTTTAAGGTTAGTGTTAGGGTTATGGTTTAGGTTTAGTGTTAGGTTTAGTGTTGGGTTAGGGTTAGAGTTAGATTTATGTTTAGGTTTAGGGTGGGCCCACTATTAGGATAAGGTTTAGAGTTATGCTGAAGTGCAGTGTTTATGGGTTAGGGTTTGGGGGTTAGGGTTAGGGGTTAGGGTTTTGTGTTAGTGTTTGGATAAGGGTTTGTGTTAGTGTTGGGGTTAGTGTTTAGGCAAGGTTTACGGTTAGGATTAAGTTTCAGGTTAACCTTAGTTTTTGGGTTAGAGATTAAGGTTATGTTTAGGTTTAGGATTAGATTTTAGTTGTAGAATAAGTGTTAGATTCAGAGTTAGTGTTAGGGTTAGGGTTAAGGGTTATGGTTAGGGTTAGGTTTCGGATTAGGGTTAGGGTTAGGGGGTTAGTGTTAGTGTTAAGGCTATGGTTAGGTTTAGTGTTATGTTTAGGGTTAGGGGTTAGGGTTAGGCTTATGGCTAGGGTTAGTGTTAGGGTTACCGTTAAGATTAGGCTTAGTGTTAGTATTAGGTTTCGGGTTGGATTAGTGTTAGGGTTAGCGTTTTAGGGTTAGTGTTAGGGTTAGTGTTAGTGTTAGGCTTAGGGTTATGTTTAGGGTTGGGTTAGCGTTACGTGCCATTAGCGTTAGGGTTAGGGTTACGCCATTAAGCTTAACTTCATTTGGGTTAGGATTAGATTTAAGTTTATGGTTGGGGTTATGGTTAGATATATGTTTAGGTTTAGGGTCCACCATTAGGATAAGGGTTAGAGTTACGGTTAATTGTTATGTGTATGGGTTATGGTTAGGTGTTTGGGTTAAGGGTTAGGGTTTTGTGTTAGTGTTTGGATTAAGGTTAGTGTAGTGTAGTGTTTAGTGTTTAGGGCAAGGTTTAGAGTTAGGATTAAGTTTCATGTTAGGCTTAGTTTTTGAGTTACAGATTAAGGTTAGGTTTAGGTTTAGGATTAGACTTTAGTTGTAGAATAAGTTTTAGCATTAGTGTCATTGTTAGGGTTAGGGTTAAGAGTTATGTTTAGAGTTAGGGTTTGGAATAGGGTTAGGGATAGGATTAAGTTTTGGGGGTTATAGTTATTGTTAAGAATAGGGTTAGGGTTATGGTTAGGGTTATGGTTAGGGTTAGGGTTAGGGCTAGTGTTAGGTTTCAGGTTAGGGTAAGTGTGCCATTAGGGTTAGGGTTAGTGTTAGGCCATTAAGCTTAGGTTCATTTTGATTAGGATTATGGTTAGGGTTAGGGTTAAGGTTAGGTTAAGGTTTAGGGTTAGGGTTATTTTTAGGGTTATGTTTAGGATTAGAGTTAGGGTTTGAGTTAGGGTCAGGGTTAGGAGTTATGTTTAGTGTTAGCGTTAGGGTTAAGTTTAGGGTTAAAGGTTAGGGTTAGTGTTAATTTTAGGGTTAGGGTTAGATTTTGGGTTAGTGTTAGGGTTAGGTTTAGGTGTTAGGGTTAGTGTTGAGTTAAGAATAGGTTTAGGCTAAGTGTTAGGGTTCAGGTTAGAGTTAGGTTTAGGGTTGTGTTAGGGTTACGTTTAGGGTTAGGTTTAGAGTTAGATTTAGGGGGTTGGGATTATGGTTAGGCTTAGGAATAGGGTTATGTTTAAGGTGGGATTAGGGTTAATGTGCCATTAGGGTTAGGGTTAGTGTTAAGGTTATGCCATTTGACTTAGTGTCATTTGGGTTAGTGTTAGGGTTAGGTTTATGGTTAGGGTTCGGGTCAGATTTATGTTTTAGTTTAGGGTGGGCCCACCATTTAGATAAGGGTTAGAGTTACGGTTAAGTGTTATGTTTATGGGTTATGGTTAGGTGTTAGGGTTAAAGGTTAGGGTTTTGTGTTAGTGTTTGGATTAGGGTTTGTGTTAGAGTTGTGTTTAAAGTTTATGGCAAGGTTTAGGATTAAGTTTCAGGTTAGGCTTATTTTTTGTGTTAGAGATTAAGGTTAGGTTTAGGTTTAGGATTAGACTTTAGTTGTAGTATAAGGGTTAGGATTAGGGTTAGTGTTAGGGTTAGGGTTAAGAGTTATGGTTAGGGTTAGGGTTTGGGTTAGGGTTAGAGTTTGAATTTGGATTAGGGATAGGGTTAGGGTTAGGGGGTTAGGGTTAGGGTTAGGTTTAGGGTTAGGGTTGGTCCATAATTAATATAAGGGTTTAGTTTAGGGTTAGGATTAGTGTGCCTTTAGGGCTAGGGTTAGGTTTAGGCCATTAGGATTAGGTTCATTTGGATTATGGTTATGGTCAGGGTTTGGATTAGAGTTAGGTGTTAGTGTTAGGGTGAGGGTTAGGCTTAGGTTTAGGTTTAGGTTTAGGGTTAGAGTTAGAGTTAAATATTAGTGTTAGGCTTAGGGCTATGGTTTAGGGTTAGGTTTAGGGTTAGGATTATTGTTTAGGTTTAGGGTTAGGGTTAGGTGTTAGGATTAGGGTTAGGGTTAAATTTAGTGTTAGGTTTTGGTTTAGGGTTAAATTATGATTAGGGGTTAGGGTTCAGGTTAGAGTTAGGTTTTGCGTTAGGGGTTAGGGTTAGGGTTAGGCTTAGTGTTAGCGTTATATTTATTGTTAGTTGTAAGGGTTTTGGTTAGGGTTAGGGTTAGGTTTAGAATAAAGTGGTAGTGTTAGGGTTATGGTTATTGTTAGGTTAGAGGTTAGGGTTAGGTTTACGTTTAGGTTTAGGGGTAATATTAGGGTTAGGGTTAGGGTTAGTGTTAGGGCTAGGGTTAGGGGTTAGTGTTAGGTTTAGGGATAGGTTTGGTTTTGGGTGAGGGTTAATGTAAGTTTTAGGTGTTAGTTTTAGTGTTAGGGCTATGGTTAGGTTTATAGTTAAAGTTAGGATTACTGTTAGGGTTAGGTTTTGGATTGGGTTTAGTTATATGGTTAAGGTTAGCGGGTTTGGGTTAGTGTTAGGGTTAAAGTTAGGATAAGGGTTATGGTTAGGATTAGGAGTTAGGGTTAGGGTTACTGTTAGGGTAAGTGTTACAGCTAGGGTTAGTGTTAATGTTAGGTGTTAGGGTTAGGGTTAGGGTTAAAGTTAGGGTAAGGGTTTAGTCCTAGGGATAATATTAGGGTTAGGGTTAGGGTTAGTGTTGGGTTATTGTTAGTTTTATATTTAGTGTTAGGGTTCGGTTTAGGGTTAGATTTGGGTTAGGGTTAGGTTCAGAGTTACGGTTAGGGTTAGGATTAAGGTTTATGGTTAGGGTTAGTTTTAATTTTAGGGTTAGGTTTTAGGGTTAGGTTTAAGGTTAGAGTAAGTGTTATTGTTAAGGTCATCAGGGTTAGGGTTAAGGGTAAGGTTAGTGTTAGGTTTAGGTTTAGGGTTAAGGGTAAGGGTTACGGTTAGGATTAGAGTTAAGTTTGGGTTAAGATTAGGGTTAGAGGTTAGAGTTAGGTGTTAGTGTTAGGGTCATTGTTAGCATTAGGGTTAGTGTTAGGGTTGGGTTAGTGTTAGGGTTAGGTGTTAGGGTTTGGGTTGGGGTTGGGGTTGGCTTAGGGATATGGTTATGGTTAGGTTTAGCGTTAGGGATATGGTTACTGTTAGGTTTAGGGTTAGGGTCGTTAGGTTTAGGGTTATGGTTACGGTTAGGGTTGTGTCAGGGTTAGGGTTAGGGTTAAAGGTTATAGTTAGGTGTTAGGGTTTGTGTTAGGTTTAGGGTTAGGGTTAGGATTAGGGTTGGTTTAGGGTTAGATTTAGTCTTAGGGTTAGGGTTAGGGTTAGGGTTAGGGTTAGGGTTAGGGTTAGGGGTTGGGTTTAGGGTTAGTGTTAATGTTAGGGTTAGATTTAGGGTTAAATTTAGGTTTAGGTTTAGGTTTAGATTTATGTTTAGTCTTAGGGTGGTCCCACCATTAGGATAAGGGTTAGAATGATAGTTAAGTATTATGTTTATTGGTTTAGGTTTAGGGGTTATGGTTAGGAGTTAGGGTTTTGTGTTAGTGTTTGGATTAGGGTTATTTTTAGTGTTGGGGTTAGTTTTTAGTGTAAGGTTTAGGACTAGGATCAAGTTTCAGGTTTGGCTTCTTTTTTGTGTTAGAGATTAAGGTTAGGTTTAAGTTTAGGATTAGGCTTTAATTGTAGAATAAGGGTTAGGATTAGTGTTAGTATTAGGGTTAAGATTTATATTTAGGGTTAGGGTTTGGATTAGTGTTAGTGATATGGTTAGGGTTAGGGGGTAAGCGTTAGTGTTATGGTTAGAGTTAGGGTTAGTGTTATGGTTAGGGTTGGGATAGGGTTAGTGTGCCACTAGGATTAGGGTTAGGCCATTAAGCTTAGGGTCATTTGGGTTAGGGTTGGTGTTATGGGTAGGGTTAGGGTTAGGGTTAGGGTTAATGTTTAGATTTAGGTGTTAGTGTTAGGGATATTGTTATTGTTAGGTGTTAGGATTAGGGTTAGTGTTAATGTTTAGATTTAGGTGTTAATGTTAGGGTTAGGGTTTGTGTTAGGGATATTGTTATTGTTAGGTGTTAGGATTAGGGTTAGTGTTAGGGTTGGTTTAGGATTAGGGTTAATGTTAGGGTTATGGTTAGGGTTAGTGTTAAGGTTAGGGGTTAGGGTAAGTGTTAGTGTTAGGGTTAGGTTTAGGGTTAAAGTTAAGGTTAGTGTTAGGGTTAGGTTTAGGGTTAGATTTATCTTTAGGGTTATGGTGGGCGCACTCTTAGGATAATGTTTAGAATTACAGTTAAGTATTATGTTTATGGGTTAGGGTTAGGTGTTAGGTTTAGGAGTTTTTGTTTTGTTATAGTGTTTGGATTAGGGTTAGTGTTAGTGTTGATGTTAGTGCTTTGGGCAAGGTTTGGGGCTAACATTAAGTTTAAGGTTAGGCTTATTTTTCGTGTTAGAGATTAAGATTAGGTTTAGGTTTAGAATTAGTCTTTAGTTGTAGAATAAGTGTTAGGATTAGGGTTAGTGTTAGTGTTAGGGTTAAGCGTTATGTTTAGGGTTAGGATTTGAATTAGGGATAGGGATAGTGTTATGTTTAGGGGTTTAGTGTTGGTGTTTTGATTAGGGTAAGGTTTGGGGTTTTTATGGTTAGGGTTAGGGTTAGGGTTAGAGGAGTGGTTAGGCTTAGATTTAGGGTTTGGATTAGGATTAAGGATAGGGTTAGGTTTAGGTGGTTATGGTTAGTCTTAGTTTTAGATTTAGAGTTAGGGTTACGTTTAGGTTTGGGTTATTATTAGTGTGCCATTAGTGTTAGGGTTAGGGTTAAGGTTAGGGTTTTGGTTAAGTTTAGGGTCAGGGGTTAGGGGTAGTGTAAGGGTTAGGGTTAGGGATAGAGTTAGGGGGTTAAGGTTAGTATTAGTGTTAGGGTTAGGTTTATGGTTATTAGGGTTATGGTTAGGGTTAGCGTTAAAGTTAGGGTTAGAGTTAGATTTAAGGTTAGTGTTTAGGTTTAGGGTTAGAGTTAGATTTAAGGTTAGTGGTTAGGTTAGTGTTAGGTTTAGGCTCACTAGTGTTAGGATTATGGTTAGGGTTAGTGTTAGGGTTAGTGGTAGGGATTAGGGTTAGGTTTAGGGTTAGGTTTAGAGTTAAGGTTAGGTTTTGGTTAGGGTTAGGGTTATTGGTGAGGGTTAGTGTTAGGTTTAGGGTAAGGCTTAGTGTTACGGTTGGGGTTAGGGCTTAGGGTTAGTGTTAGGGTTAGGGTTGGGGTTGGTTACTGTGAGGGTTAGTAGTTAGAGTAAGGTGTTAGGGTTAGGATTATGGTTATGTTTAGTATTATGGTATGGTTTAGTTTTAGGGTTAGGTGTTAGTGTTAGGTTTAGGATTAATGGTTAGAGTTAGGTGTTAGGGTTGGGGTTAGATTTGGGGTTAGTGTTAATGTTAGGGTTAGTGTTAGTGTTAGGGTTAGGGTTAGGGTTAGTTTTTGGATTAGGTTTAGCGTTAGGGTTAGTTTTAGGGTTAGTTTTCGGATTAGGTTTAGCGTTAGGGTTAGTGTTAGGTTTAGTGTTAGGGTTCAGATTAGGTTTAGCGTTAGGGTTATTGTTAGGGTTAGGGTTGGGATTAGGGGTTAGTGTTTGTGTTAGGTTTAGGGTTAGGTTTAGGGTTAGGATTCAGGTTTGGGTTAGGGTGGGGTTAAGTTTTAGGTTTAGTGTTATTGTTAGGGCTAAGGTTAGGGATTAGGTTTAGAGTTTAGGGTTGGGGTAAGGGGTTAGTGTTAGTGTTAAGGTTAGGGTTTGAGTTGGGGTTAGGGGTTAGGGTTAGGGTTTGGGTTATGGTTGGTGTTAAGGGTTAGGCTTTAGGGTTACTATTAGGGTTAGGTTTAGGGTTAGGGTTAGGGTTAGGGTAAGGCTTTAGGGTTATTATTCGGGTTAGGTTTAGGTTTAGGGTTAGTGTTTAAGGTTAGTGTTTAGGGTTAGTGTTAGGGTTAGATTCTAGGGTTAGGGTTAGGTTTAATGTTAGTTAGTGTTAGGGTTAGGGATAGTTTTAGAGATAGGGTTAGGTTTAGGGTTAGTGTTAGGGTTAAGCTTAGTGTCAGTAGGGTTAGGGTTAGGGTTAGGTGTTATTGTTAGAGTTAGGGTTAGGGTTATGGTTTAGGTTTAGGTTTTAGAGTTTGTGTTAGATTTATGTTAAGTTTTAGGGTGGGCCCACGATTAGGATAAGGGTTACAGTTTTGGTTAAGTGTTATTTTTATGGGTTAGAATTAGGGGTTAGGTTTAGTGGTTAGGGTTTTGTGTTATTGTTTTGCTTAGAGTTATTGTTATGGTTCGGGTTAGTGTTTAGGGGCAGGATTATGTTTCAGGTTAGGCTTAGGGTTTTGGGTTAGAGATTAGGTTTAGGTTTAGGATTAGACTTTAGTTGTAGAATAAGGGTTAGGATTAGGGTCAGTGTTAGGGTTAGGGTAAAGAGTTATGTTTAGGGTTAGGATTAGGGTTAGTTTTATGGTTAGGTTTAGGGTTAGGGTAGGTTTCGATTTAGGATCTGTGTTAGGGTTAATAGTTATGTTTAGGGTTATGATTAGTGTTAGGTTTAGTGTTAGGGTTAGGATTAGGGATGAGGTTAGATGTAGGATTTGTATTAGGATTAGGGATAGGTTTCGGGTTAGTCGTTTACGGTCTGTTTTAGAGTTAGGGTTAGGGTTAGGGTTGGGTTAGGTTTAGTGTGCCATTAGGGTTAGGATTAGGCTTAGGCCTTTAGCCTTTGTGTCTTTTGGGTTAGGTTTAGTGTTATGGTTAGTGTTAGTGTTAGGTTTAGGGTTAGGTTTAGTGTTAGGGTTGAGTTAGGTTCAGGTTTAGGGTTAGGGGTTAGAGTTAGGTGTTATGATTAGGGTTAGGGTTAGGGTTAGGGCTAGGTGTTAAGGTTAGGGTTAGGGTTGTGTTATAATTAAGGTTAGGTTTATTGTTAGGGTTACAGTCATTGGGGTTATAGTTAGGGTTAGCGTTAGGGTTAGTGTTAGGGTTAGGGTTAGAGTTGTGTTACGGTTAGGGTTAGGGATAGGGTAGGGGTTAGAGTTAGGTGTTAGTCTTATGGTTTTTGTTAGAGTTAGGTTTAGTGTTAGGGTTAGGTGTTAGGGTTAGGGTTAGTGTTGGTTTAGGGTTAGGATTAGGGTCATTAGGGTTAGGGTTAGGTTATGGTTAGGTTTAGGGTTGGGGTTAGGAGTTAGTGTTAGGGTTAGGGTTAGTGTTAGGGTTAGGATAGGGTCAGGGTTAAGGGTTATGGTTATGGTTATGGTTATGGTTATGGTTATGGTTATGGTTATGGTTATGGTTATGGTTATGGTTAGGGTTAGGTTTAGGTTTAGCGTTAGGGTCATTAGGGTTAGGATTAGGTTTAGAGTTAGATTTAGGGTTTAGGGTTAGAGTTAGTGTTAGGGTTAAGTTTATGTTTAGGGCTTAGGGTTTAGCTTAGATTTATGTTAAGTTTTAGGGTAGCCCCACTTTTAGGATAAGGGTTAGAGTTATGGTTAAGTCTTATTTTTTGGGGTTAGGATTAGGAGTTAGGTTTAGGGGTTAAGGTTTTGTGTTAGTGTTTTGCTTAGAGTTAGTGTTAGTGTTTGGGTTAGTGTTTAGGGCAAGGTTTAGGGGTAGGATTAAGTTTCAGGTTAGGCTTAGGGTTTTTGGTTAGAGATTAAGTTTAGGTTTATGATTAGACTTTAGTTGTAGAATAAGGGTTAGGATTAGGGTTAGTGTTAGGGTTAGGGGTTAATGATTAGGGTGAGGGTTAGGGTTAGGTTTAGGTTTAATATTAGCGTTAATGTTTGGGGTTAGGTTTAGGTTTAGGGTTATGGTTAGGTTAGGGTTTGGATTAGGTTTAGGGATAGTGTTAGGAAGTTAGGTTTAGTGGTTTTTTTTTAGGGTTAGGGTTGGTCCACATTTAAAATAAGGGTTAGGTTTCTGTGAGGTTTAGTGTGCCATTATGGTTAGGGTTAGGGTTAGATTTATGTTTAGGTTTAGGGTTAGATTTATGTTTAGGTTTAGGGTTGGCCCAGCATTAGGATAAGGGTTAGCATTATGGCCAAGAGTTATGTTTATGGATTAAGGTTAGGAGTTAGGTTTAGGAGTTTGGGTTTTTGTTAGTGTTTGGATTAGGGTTAGTGTTAGTGTTGCGATTAGTGTTTAGGGTTAGGATTAAGTTTCAGGTTAGGCTTAGGTTTTGGGTTAGAGATTAATGTTAGTTTTAGGTTTAGGATTAGACCTTAGTTGTAGAGTAAACTTTAGGATTAGGGTTAATGTTAGGGATAGGGTTAAGAGTTATGTTTAGGATTAGGGTTTGGATTAGGGTTAGGTTTAGGGGGTTAGGGTTAGTGTTAGGATTATGGTTAGGGTCATTAGGGTTAGGGTTAGGCTTAGGTTTAGGGTTAGTTGTTAGGGGTTAGGTGTAGGGTTAGAGTGAGGGATAGGGTTAGGGATATCGATATTGTTAGGGTTAGGGTTAGGGTCAGGTTTAGCGTTAATGTTAGGGTTAGGGTTATGGTTAGGGTTAGGTTTGTGTTAGGGTTAGGTTTAGATTTAGGTTTAGGGTTAAATTTAGGATTTGGATTAGGGTTAGGGGTAGGTTTAGGGTTAGATGTTTAGGGTTAGTTTTAGGGATAGGGTTAGGGTTATGGTTATGATTATGCTCGGTTAGTGTTAGTTTGCTATTAGGGTTAGGGTTAGGGTTAGACCATTAGGCCTAGGGTCTTTTGGGTTAGGGTTAAGGTTAGGATTAGGGTTAGGGTTAGGGTTAGGCAGTAGAGTTTGTTGTTAGGTTTAGAATTAGGGTTAGGGTTAGGGTTAGGATAAGGGTTAGGCTTAGGGCTAGGTGTTAGGGTTAGGGTTAGGGTTGTGTGAGTGTAAGGGTTAGGGTTACCGTTAGGGTAGGGTTAGGGTTAGGGTTAGGGTTAGGGTTAGTGTTAGGATGAGGGTTGGGGTTAGGTGTTAGGGTTATGGTTAGTGTTATGGTTAGGGTTGGGTTATGGTTAGGGTTGGGTTATGTTTAGGGTTAGGGTTAGGGGTTAGAGTTACGTGTTAGTGTTAGGATTTGTGTTAGATTTAGGTTTAGTATTAGGCTTAGGTGTTAGGGTTAGTGTTAGTGTTGGTGTAGATTTACGGTTAGTGTTAGGGTTGTGGTTGTTGTCATTAGGGTTAGGGTAGGATTATTGTTAGGGTTAGGGTTAGGGTTAGTGTTGTGTTTAGTGTTTAGGGTAAGGTTTAGGGTTAGAAATAAGTTTCAGGTTAGGCTTTGTTTTTGGGTTAGCTATTAAGGTTAGGTTTAGGATTACAATTTATTTGTAGAATAAGGGTTAGTATTAGGGTTAGTGTTAGAGTTAATATTTATTTTTAAGGTTACGGTTTGGATTGGTGTTAGGAATAGGATTCGGGTATTAGTGTTAATGTTAGGGTTAGGATTAGGATTAGGGTCATTATGATTAGGGTTAGGATTAGGGTTAGGGTTATAGTTAGTGTAAGGGTTCGGGTTAGGTTTAAGTTTAGGGTTAGTTTAGGGTTCGTTTTGGGTTAAGATTAGGGTTAAGGCTAGGTTTAGAGTATGAATCAGGGTTAGGGATCAGTTCAATGTTAGGGGATAGGGTTAGATTTAGTGTTGGGGTTAGGTTTAGAGTTACGGATAGTGTTGGGTTAGGGTTAGAGTGCCATTAGGATTAGGGTTTTCGTTTGGCCTTTAGGCTTAGGGTCATTTGGATTAGCGTTAGGGTTAAGTTTATGGTTAGAGTTAGGGTTAGATTTATGTTTAGGTTTAGGGTAGGCCCACCATTAGGATAAGGATTAGAGTTATGGTTAATTGTTATGTTTATGGGTTAGGTTTAGGGGTTAGGTCTAAAGGTTAGGGTTTTGTGTTAATGTTTTGACTAGGGATATTGTTAGTGTAGTATTTATTGTTAGGACTAGGTTTAGATTTAGGATTAAGTTTAAGGTTAGGCTTAGATTTTGATTTAGAGATTAAGATTAGGTTTAGGTTTAGAATTAGTCTTTAGTTGTAGCATAAGGTTTAGAATTAGGGTTAGTGTTATGGTTAGAGTTAAGATTTATGTTTAGGGTTAGAGTTTGTATTAGGGTTAGGGATAGGAATAGGGTTCGGGGGTTAGGGTTAGTGTTAGGGTTAGGGTCATTAGGTTTAGGGTTAGGGTTATGGTTAGGTTTAGGGTTAGGGTTCGGGTTAGGGTTGCATTAGGGTTAGGTTTAGGGTTATGGTTAGGTTTAGGGTTAGGGTTAGGATTAGGGTTAGTGTTAGGGTGAGGGTTAGGGTGGGAATATGATTAGTGTGCCATTAGGGTTAGGGTTATGGTTAGGGTTAGGCCAATACTCTTAGGGTCATTTGGGTTAGGATTAGATTTAAGTTTATGGTTAGGGTTATGGTTAGATATATGTTTAGGTTTAGTGTCCACCATTAGGATAAGGGTTAGAGTTATGGTTAATTGTTATGCGTATGGGTTATGGTTAGGTGTTTGGGTTAAGGGTTAGGGTTTTGTGTTAGTGTTTGGATTAAGGTTAGTGTAGTATAGTGTTTAGTGTTTAGGGCAAGGTTTAGAGTTAGGAATAAGTTTCATGTTAGGCTCAGTTCTTGGGTTACAGATTAAGGTTAAGTTTAGGTTTAGGATTAGACTTTAGTTGTAGAATAAGTTTTAGGATTAGGGTTAGGGTTAGGGTTGAGGTTAAGAGTTATGTTTAGAGTTAGGGTTTGGAATAGTGTTACGGATAGTGTTAGGGATAGGGGGTTAGGGTTATTGTTAGGGTTAGGGTTATGGTTAAAGTTAGGAGTTAGGGTTAGGGTTAGTCTTAGGGTTAGCGTTAGGGTTACGTTTTGGTTTAGTGTCAGCGTAAGTGTTAGTTTTAGGTTTAGGATTAGGGCCAGTGTGAGTTTTCGGGTTAGGGTTATTGTTCCATTAGGGTTAGGGTTAGTGTTAGGCCATTAAGCTTAGGTTCATTTGGGTTATGGTTATGGTTAGGGTTAGGTTAAGGTTTAGGGTTAGGGTTATTGTTAGGGTTATGTTTAGGGTTAGAGTTAGGGTTTGTGTTAGGGTTAGGAGTTATGGTTAGTGTTATAGTTAAGGTTAAGTTTAGGGTTAGGGGATAGGGTTAGAGTTATTTTTAGGGTTAAGTGTTAGGTTTAAAGGTTAGGGTCTTGTGTTAGTGTTTGGATTAGGATTTTTGTTAGAGTTGTGTTTAATGTTTATAGCAAGGTTTAGGATTAAGTTTCAGGTTAGGCTTAGTTTTTGGGTTAGAGATTAAGGTTAGGTTTAGGTTTAGGATTAGACTTTAGTTGTAGCATAAGGGTTAGGATTAGGGTTAGTGTTAGGGTTAAGAGTTATGTTTAGGGTTATGGTTTGTGTTAGGGTTAGGGTTTGAATTTGGATTAGGGATAGGGTTAGTTGGTTAGTGTTAGGATTATGTTTAGTGTTAAGGTTTGTCGATAATTAAAATAAGGTTTTAGTTTAGGGTTAGGGTTAGTGTGCCTTTGGGGTTAGGATTAGATTTACTCCTTTAGGATTATGTTCATTTGGATTATGGTTAGGGTTAGGGTTAGGGTTTGGATTAGAGTTAGGTGTTAGTGTTAGGGTTAGGGTGTGGGTTAGTGTTAGGGTTAGGCTTACGGTTCGGGTTAGGATTTGGGTTAGATTTAACTGTTGGTGTTAGGGTTGGTGTTGGTGTTAAGGTTAGCGGTATGTTTAGGCTTAGTGTCAGGGTTAGGTTTATGGGTAAGTGTTAGGGTTAGGGTTTGGGTTAGGGCTAGTGTATGTTTCGGATTAGGGTAATTGTGATATTATGTTTAGGGTTAGTGTTAGGCCATTAGGCCATTAGGCTTAGGGTCATTTGGGTTAGGGTTATGGTTAGGGTTTGTGTTATGGTTGGGGGTTAGGGTTAGGTTTAATGTTAGTGTTAGGGTTAGGATTTAGGGTTATGGTCAGGGTTAGGGTAAGGGTTAGATTTATGTTTTGGTTTAGGGTGGGCCCACCATTAGGATAAGGGTTAGAGTTATTTTTAAGTGTTATGTTTATGGATTAGGGTTAGGGGTTAGGGTTAACAGTTGTGGTTTTGTGTTAGTGTTTGGATTAGGATTAGTGTTAGTGTTGGGTTTAGTGTTTATGGCAAGTTTTAGTGTAAGGATTAATTTTCAGGGTAGGGTTAGTTTTTGAGTTAGAGATTAAGGTAAAATGTAGGATTAGACTTTAGTTGTAGAAAAAGTGTTAGGATTAGGGTTAGCGTTGGGGTTAGGGCTTTAGGATTAGGGTAAGGTTAAGATTAGGGTTAGATTTAGAGTCATTAGGTTTAGGGTTAGGGTTAGGGTTAGGTTTATGGTTAGGGTTATGGTTAGGTTTAGGGTTCGGGTTATGGTTAGGGTTGTGGTTAGGGATTAAGGATATGGTTAGGATTAGGGTTAGGCTTGGGTTAAGTTTCGGGTTAGGGGTTATGGTTAGGTGTAGTGTTAGGGTAAGTGTTAATGTTAGGGGTTAGGGTCAGGTTAAGAGTTAGTGTTAGGTTTAGGGGTTAGGGTTAGGTTTAAGGATAGGGGTAGGGTCATCTGATGCTACTTTCTCTCTTGCTGCATTTACTGCGACTGTATCTCCTGCTATATTTCCTTCTGCTGCATCTTCTTCTGCATCTCCTTCTGTGTCTCCTTCTACTACAACCCCTGCTGCTGCATTTCCTGCTGAATCTCCTGATGCTGCAACTCCTTCTGCATCTTCTGCCAATGCATCTCCTGCAAAATCTGCTGCTGCTGCATCTCCTGTTGCATCTGCTTCTGATGCATCTGCGGCTACATCTCTGCTGCTGCATCTCTTGCTGTATTTCCTGCTTCATCTGCTGATGCATCTGCTCCTGCTCTATGTCCTGCTACATCTCGTCATCCTTTACATAAGGCTGTATCTGCTGAAAATTCTCTTCCTATTGCTTCTCCTGCTGAATCTGCATTTCCTGCTGCATCTGCTGCTGCATCTCCTGCTGAATTAGCTGCTGCTTCATCTGCTTCTACATGTACGTTATAAATTTCTACGTTTGCTGCCTCATCTCCTGGTTCATCTGCTAATGAACCTCCTGCTGCTGCATTTCCTGCTTCATTTTCAACTGATGCATCTGTGGCTTCATCACCTCATATGTCATCTCCTCCTGCATCTGCTGCAGTATTTCCTGATGCAGTATCTGCTGATCCTGCATCTACTGCTGCATTTCCTGCTGCATCTGCTGCTCCTCTGCTGCTGCTTCATCTCCTGCCAAATCTCCTGCTACATATCCAGCTGCTGCATCTCTTAATGCATCTCATGATAATGCTTCATCTCCTGCTACTGCATTTCCTGTTGCACCAACTGCTGCTGCATTTCCTGCGCATCTTCTGCTGCTGCATCTCCTGCTGAAGGGTCTGATGCAGCATATCTTGCTCTTGCATCTCCTGCTGCTGCATATCCTGCTTCTGTATATACTGCTGCCTTTCCTGCTACTGCATTTCCTTCTGGTGAATCTATTTCTGCATCTCCTTCTTCTGAAACTCCTGCTGCTCTATTACCTTCTGCATCGATTCCTGATGCATGTCCGTATTCTGCATCTCCTTCTGCTGCATCTGCTTCTGCATCTCCTTCTTCAGAATATCCTGCTAAATCTGCATCTCTTGCTGCTTCATCTCCTGTTCTTGCATCTCCTTCTGCTGAATCTCCTCCTGAATATCCGGCAGCATCTCATGCTGCTACATATCCTGCTACATCCCCTGAAGTATCTCCTTCTAAACATATGCTTCTTCTGCTGCTGAATTTCCTTCTCCTGAATCTGAATTTGTGTAATTGTCCCAAATTCTCGGTAACTGTAACCAAATTTTGAGTAATTGTCTTCTAATTTGTCTCTAAGTTATGGGCAATGGTGATTCAAGTCATTAAAATCTTCCACAAGTTTCGTGTATTTGTCTCTACAGTTTTGATAGTTGTGTTCCTACGGAGGGAAATTGTCACCAAACGTTGGGTAATTGACCCCAAATTCTAAGTAATTGTCTCCAATTTTGGCGTAATTGTCTCCAAACGGTGCGTCGTTTTCGACAAATGTTGGGGAAATTGTCCCTAAATAGGGGGTCATTTTGCCCCAATTTTTAGTAATTGTCCCCAAATTTTCTGTCGTTTTCCCAAATTTCAGCAATTGTCTCCAAATTTGGGTCATTGTCCCCAAATCCTGAGTAACTGTCTCCAAATTTTGGGTAATTGGCCCAACATGTCTAATAATTTTCCTCAGATTTGGTGTATTTGTCCCCAAATGGTGGATAATTGTCTCCAAATGTCGGATAATTTTCACCCGATTTGGGGTTATTGCCTCAAAATTTTAGGTAAATTTGCCCATATTTTTAGTAATTGTAACCCCCTGGTTGGGTAATTGTCACCAAATTTTGAGTACCTTTTCCCAAATTTTGAGTCATTCTCTCCAAATTTGGGGTAATTGCCCTCAAATTTTGAGTAATTCTCTCCCAATTTTGGGTAATCCTCCTCAAATTTTCAGTAACTGTCTCCAAATTTCAGGAAATTATCTGCAAACTTAGGGTAATTGCTCCCCCAGTTTTGAGGAGCTATCTCAAAACGATGGACATTTTCTCCTAATTTTGTTACTTGTCGCCAGATTTGGGGTAACTGTCACCAAATTTTGAGTCATTTTCACAAGATTTCTTATCGTTTTCATCGAATTTTGTATAATTGTCCCCAAATTAGGGTCACTTTCCTGAAATTTAGAGTAATTGTGCTCATAGGTTTGGTAACTGCCGCAAAATGTGGAGCATTCTCTCAAAATGTTGGGCAACCGTCTCCCACTGTTGGGTAATTGTCCCTAAAATTCTTGTAGTCTGCCATGCATTTTGCGTAATTGTCACCAGATTTTGAATAATCCTTATGAAATTTGGGGTAACTGCCTCCAAATTTGGGGTAATTTTGCCACAATTTGTGTAATTCTCTCCATATTTCAGGTAATCGTGGCCAAAAATTTGTGGTGATTGTCGGCAAAATGTTGGGTAATTTGCCACAAATTTTGAGAAATTGTCCCAAAGTCTTGGGAAATTGCCTCCAAATTTTGAGTAATTTTCCCAAATCCTCTTGTAATAGTCCCCAGGTTTAGGGTAAGTGCGCCCGAGTTTATGGGAGTTGTCTCAGAATTTTGAGTAACTGTCCCCAAATATCTTGTCATTTTCCTCATATTTTGTGCAGATGTCCCAGACTTTCTCTAATTATCCCCAAATGTGGGGTAATTGTCCTCCAATTTTAAGTAATTGCCTCAACATTTCTTACGATTTTACCTCGATTTTTGTAGAATTGTCCCCAGTCTCGGGTAATTTTCCTCAAGTTTAGAGTAAATGTCTGCAGATTTGGGGTATTTGCCAGCAAAATCTGGACAGTCGTCTCAAAATCAGGCGTAATTTTCCACCAATTTTGTGTAATTGTCCCCAAATCTTGCATCATTTTCTCCAAACCCTGGGTCATTTCCCCCAAATCGAGGTAAATGTCAGTCTATTTTGAGTAATCTTCTCGAAATGTTGGGCAATTGTCTCCCAGTTTGGGGTAATTGTCTCAAACTCTTGGGGAATTGTCCTCCAATTTTAGGCAATTGTCCACAAACTTTGAGGAATTATCTCCAGATTTTGGGTAAGTGTCCAAAAATTGGAGTTGGGTTTGGGGTTAGTGTTTTATGGTTAGGGTTAGGGTGTTGTCTCCACATTTGGGGTAATTGTCCCCAAATTTGGGTAATTGTCCCCAGATTTTAAGTCATTTCCTCCAAAGTTGGGGTCATTGCTCCCAAGTTTTCAGTAATTGTGCACAAATTTGAAATAACTGCCTAAAAACTTCTAGTAATGGTCGCCCGCCAGGTTTTGAGTCATTAGCCCCAGATTTGTAATAATCGTCGCAAATTGTTGAGGCGTTTTGCCAAATTCTTAGGCATTGTCTCAAAATTGTGTGTATCTTCCCACAAATTTTGTGTCATTTTTCCAAAAATTTGCGTAATTGTCCCAAATTCTCGGTAACTGTAACCAAATTTTGAGTAATTGTCTTCTAACTTGTCTCAAAGTTATGGGCAATGGTGATTCAAGTCATTCAAATCTTCCACAAGTTGCGTGTATTTGTCTCTACTTTTTTGATAGTTGTGTTCCTACGGAGGGAAATTGTCACCAAACGTTGGGTAATTGACCCCAAATTCTAAGTAATTGTCTCCAATTTTGGCGTAATTGTCTCCAAACGGTGTGTCGTTTTCGACAAATGTTGGGGAAATTGTCCCTAAATAGGGGGTCATTTTGCCCCAATTTTTAGTAATTGTCCCCAAATTTTCTGTCGTTTTCCCAAATTTCAGCAGTTGTCTCCAAATTTGGGTAATTGTCCCCAAATCCTGAGTAACTGTCTCCAAATTTTGGGTAATTGACCCAACATGTCTAATAATTTTCCTCAAATTTGGTGAATTTGTCCCCAAATGGTGGATAATTATACCCAAATGTCGCTTAATTTTCACCCGATTTGGGGTTATTGCCTCAAAATATTTGGTAAGTTTGCTCACATTTTTAATAATTGTAACCCCCTGTTTGGGTAATTGTCACCAAATTTTGAGTACTTTTTCCCAAATTTTGAGTCATTCTCTCCAAATTTGGGGTAATTGCCCTCAAATTGTGAGTAATTCTCTCCCAGTTTGGGGTAATTCTCCTCAAATTTTCAGTAACTGTCTCCAAATTTCGGGAAATTATCCGCAAACTTCGGGTAATTGCCCCCCCAATTTTGAGGAGCTATCTCAAAACGATGGACATTTTCTCCAAATTTTGTTAATTGTCGCCAGATTTGGGGTAACTGTCACCAAATTTTGAGTCATTTTCACAAGATTTCTTATCGTTTTCATCGCATTTTGTATAATTGTCCCCAAATTAGGGGTCACTTTCCTGAAATTTAGAGTAATTGTGCTCATAGGTTTGGTAACGGCCGCAAAATGTGGAGCATTCTCTCAAAATGTTGGGCAACCGTTCTCCCACTGTTGGGTAATTGTCCCTAAAATTCTTGTAGTTTGCCACGCATTTTGCGTAATTGTCACCAGATTTTGAATAATCCTTATGAAATTTGGGGTAACTGCCTCCAAATTCGGGGTAATTTTGCCACAATTTGTGTAATTCTCTCCATATTTCAGGTAATTGTGGCCAAAATTTGTGGTAATTTTCGGCAAAATTTGGGGCAATTTGCCACAAATTTTGAGAAATTTTCCCAAAGTCTTGGGAAATTGCCTCCAAATTTTGAGTAATTTTCCCAAATCCTCTTGTAATAGTCCCCGGGTTTAGGGTAAGTGCGCCCGAGTTTATGGGAGTTGTCTCAGAATTTTGAGTAACTGTCCCCAAATATCGTGTCATTTTCCTCAAATTTTGTGCTGATGTCCCAGACTTTCTCTAATTATCCCCAAATATGGAGTAATTGTCCTCCAATTTTAAGTAATTGCCACAACATTTCTTACGATTTTACCTCGATTTTTGTATAATTGTCCCCAGTCTCGGGTAATTTTCCTCAAGTTTAGAGTAAATGTCTGCAGATTTGGGGTATTTGCCAGCAAAATCTGGACAGTCGTCTCAAAATCAGGCGTAATTTTCCACCAATTTTGTGTAATTGTCCCCAAATCTTGCATCATTTTCTCCAAACCCTGGGTAATTTCCCCCAAATCGAGGTAAATGTCAGACTATTTTGAGTCATGTTCTCCAAATGTTGGGCAATTGTCTCCCAGTTTGGGGTGATTGTCTCAAACTCTTGGGGAATTGTCCTCCAATTTTACGCAACTGTCCACAAACTTTGAGGAATTCTCTACAGATTTTGGGTAAGTGTCCAAAAATTGGAGTTGGGTTTGGGGTTAGTGTTTTATGGTTAGGGTGTTGTCTCCACATTTGGGGTAATTGTCCCCAAATTTGGGTAATTGTCCCCAGATTTTAAGTAATTTCCTCCAAACTTGGGGTAATTACTCCCAAGTTTTCAGTAATTGTGCACAAATTTGAAATAACTGCCTAAAAACTTCTAGTAATGGTCGCCCGCCAGGTTTTGAGTCATTAGCCCCAGATTTGTAATAATCGTCGCAAATTGTTGAGGCGTTTTGCCAAATTCTTAGGCATTGTCTCAAAATTGTGTGTATCTTCCCACAAATTTTGTGTCATTTTCCCGAAAATTTGTGTAATTCTCCCAAATTCTCGGTAACTGTAACCAAATTTTGAGTAATTGTCTTCTAACTTGTCTCAAAGTTATGGGCAATGGTGATTCAAGTCATTAAAATCTTCCACAAGTTTCGTGTATTTGTCTCTACAGTTTTGATAGTTGTGTTCCTACGGAGGGAAATTGTCACCAAACGTTGGGTAATTGACCCCAAATTCTAAGTAATTGTCCTCCAATTTTGGCGTAATTATCTCCAAACGGTGTGTCGTTTTCGACAAATGTTGGGAAATTGTCCCTGAATAGGGGTCATTTTGCCCCAATTTTTAGTAATTGTCCCCAAATTTTCTGTCGTTTTCCCAAATTTCAGCAATTGTCTCCAAATTTGGGTAATTGTCCCCAAATCCTGAGTAACTGTCTCCAAATTTTGGGGTAATTTGGCCCAACATGTCTAATAATTTTCCTCTAATTTGGTGTATTTGTCCCCAAATGGTGGATAATTGTCCCCAAATGTCGGATAATTATCACCCGATTTGGGGTTATTGCCTCAAAATTTTAGGTAAGTTTGCTCACATTTTTAGCAATTGTAACCCCCTTATTGGGTAATTGTCACCAAATTTTGAGTACTTTTTCCCAAATTTTGAGTCATTCTCTCCAAATTTGGGGTAATTGCCCTCAAATTTTGAGTAATTCTCTCCCAATTTTGGGTAATCCTCCTCAAATTTTCGGTAACTGTCTCCAAATTTCGGGAAATTATCCGCAAAATTCGGGTAATTGCTGCCCACTTTTGAGGAGCTATCTCAAAACGATGGACATTTTCTCCAAATTTTGTTAACTGTCGCCAGATTTGGGGAAACTGTCACCAAATTTTGAGTCATTTTCACAAGATTTCTTATCGTTTTCATCGAATTTTGTATCATTGTCCCCAAATTAGGGTCACTTTCCTGAAATTTAGAGTAATTGTGCTCATAGGTTTGGTAACGGCCGCAAAATTTGGGGCATTCTCTCAAAAGGTTGGGCAACCGTCTCCCACTGTTGGGTAATTGTCCCTAAAATTCTTGTAGTTTGCCACGCATTTTGCGTAATTGTCACCAGATTTTGAATAATCCTTATGAAATTTGGGGTAACTGCCTCCAAATTTGGGGTAATTTTGCCACAATTTGTGTAATTCTCTCCATATTTCAGGTAATTGTGGCCAAAAATTTGTGGTAATTGTCTGCAAAATTTTGGTAATTTGCCACAAATTTTGAGAAATTGTCCCAAAGTCTTGGGAAATTGCCTCCAAATTTTGAGTAATTGTCCCCAAATCCTCTTGTAATAGTCCCCCGGGTTGAGGGTAAGTGCGCCCGAGTTTATGGGAGTTGTCTCAGAATTTTGAGTAACTGTCCCCAAATATCTTGTCATTTTCCTCAAATGTTGTGCAGATGTCCCAGACTTTCTCTAATTATCCCCAAATGTGGGGTAATTGTCCTCCAATTTTAAGTAATTGCCACAACATTTCTTACGATTTTACCTCGATAATTTGTATAATTGTCCCCAGTCTCAGATAATTTTCCTCAAGTTTAGAGTAAATGTCGGCAGATTTGGGGTATTTGCCAGCAAAATCTGGACAGTCGTCTCAAAATCAGGCGTAATTTTCCACCAATTTTGTGTAATTGTCCCCAAATCTTGCATCATTTTCTCCAAACCCTGGGTAATTTCCCCCAAATCGAGGTAAATGTCAGACTATTTTGAGTCATCTTCTCCAAATGTTGGGCAATTGTCTCCCAGTTTGGGGTAATTGTCTCAAACTCTTGGGGAATTGTCCTCCAATTTTAGGCAATTGTCCACAAACTTTGAGGAATTATCTCCAGATTTTGGGTAAGTGTCCAAAAATTGGAGTTGGGTTTGGGGTTAGTGTTTTATGGTTAGGGTTAGGGTGTTGTCTCCACATTTGGGGTAATTGTCCCCAGATTTTAATTCATTTCCTCCAACCTTGGGGTCATTACTCCCAAGTTTTCAGTAAGTGTGCACAAATTTGAAATAACTGCCTAAAAACTTCTAGTAATGGTCGTCGGCCAGGTTTTGAGTCATTAGCCCCAGATTTGTAATAATCGTCGCAAATTGTTGAGGCGTTTTGCCAAATTCTTAGGCATTGTCTCAAAATTGTGTGTATCTTCCCACAAATTTTGTGTCATTTTCCCGAAAATTTGTGTAATTGTCCCAAATTCTCGGTAACTGTAACCAAATTTTGAGTAATTGTCTTCTTATTTGTCTCAAAGTTATGGGCAATGGTGATTCAAGTCATTCAAATCTTCCACAAGTTTCGTGTATTTGTCTCTACAGTTTTGATAGTTGTGTTCCTACGGAGGGAAATTGTCACCAAACGTTGGGTAATAGACCCCAAATTCTAAGTAATTGTCTCCAATTTTGGCGTAATTGTCTCCAAACGGTGTGTCGTTTTCGACAAATGTTGGGGAAATTGTCCCTTAATAATGGGTCATTTTGCCCCAATTTTTAGTAATTGTCCCCAAATTTTCTGTCGTTTTCCCAAATTTCAGCAATTGTCTCCAAATTTGGGTAATTGTCCCCAAATCCTGAGTAACTGTCTCCAAATTTTGGGTAACTGGCCCAACATGTCTAATAATTTTCCTCAAATTTGGTGTATTTGTCCCCAAATGGTGGATAATTGTCCCCAAATTAGAGTCCCTTTCCTGAAATTTAGAGTAATTGTACTCATAGGTTTGGTAACTGCCGCAAAATGTGGAGCATTCTCTCAAAATGTTGGGCAACCGTCTCCCACTGTTGGGTAATTGTCCCTAAAATTCTTGTAGTTTGCCACGCATTTTGCGTAATTGTCACCAGATTTTGAATAATCCTTATGAAATTTGGGGTAACTGCCTCCAAATTTGGGGTAATTTTGCCACAATTTGTGTAATTCTCTCCATATTTCAGGTAATTGTGGCCAAAAATTTGTGGTAATTGTCGGCAAAATTTTGGGCAATTTGCCACAAATTTTGAGAAATTGTCCCAAAATTTTGGGAAATTGCCTCCAAATTTTGAGTAATTTTGCCAAATCCTCTTGTAATAGTTCCCGGGTTGAGGGTAAGTGCGCCGGAGTTTATGGGAGTTGTCTCAGAATTTTGCGTAACTGTCCCCAAATATCTTGTCATTTTCCTCAAATGTTGTGCAGATGTCCCAGACTTTCTCTAATTATCCCCAAATGTGGGGTAATTGTCCTCCAATTTTAAGTAATTGCCTCAACATTTCTTACGATTTTACCTCGATTTTTGTATAATTGTCCCCAGTCTCAGATAATTTTCCTCAAGTTTAGAGTAAATGTCTGCAGATTTGGGGTATTGGCCAGCAAAATCTGGACAGTCGTCTCAAAATCAGGCGTAATTTTCCACAAATTTTATGTAATTGTCCCCAAATCTTGCATCATTTTCTCTAAACCCTGGGTAATTTCCCCCAAATCGAGGTAAATGTCAGACTATTTTGAGTCATCTTCTCCAAATGTTGGGCAATTGTCTCCCAGTTTGGGGTAATTGTCTCAAACTCTTGGGGAATTGTCCTCCAATTTTAGGCAATTGTCCACAAACTTTGAGGAATTATCTCCAGATTTTGGGTAAGTGTCCAAAAATTGGAGTTGGGTTTCGGGTTAGTGTTTTATGGTTTGCGGTAGGGTGTTGTCTCCACATTTGGGGTAATTGTCCCCAAATTTGGGTAATTGTCCCCAGATTTTAAGTCATTTCCTCCAAACTTGGGGTCATTGCTCCCAAGTTTTCAGTAATTGTGCACAAATTTGAAATAACTGCCTAAAAACTTCTAGTAATCGTCGCCCGCCAGGTTTTGAGTCATTAGCCCCAGATTTGTAATAATCGTCGCAAATTGTTGAGGCGTTTTGCCAAATTCTTAGGCATTGTCTCAAAATTGTGTGTATCTTCCCACAAATTTTGTGTCATTTTCCCGAAAATTTGTGTAATTGTCCCAAATTATCGGTAACTGTAACCAAATTTTGAGTAATTGTCTTCTAATTTGTCTCAAAGTTATGGGCAATGGTGATTCAAGTCATTAAAATCTTCCACAAGTTTCGTGTATTTGTCTCTACAGTTTTGATAGTTGTGTTCCTACGGAGGGAAATTGTCACCAAACGTTGGGTAATTGACCCCAAATTCTAAGTAATTGTCTCCAATTTTTGCGTAATTGTCTCCAAACGGTGTGTCCTTTTCGACAAATGTTGGGGAAATTGTCCCTAACTAGGGGGTCATTTTGCCCCAATTTTTAGTAATTGTCCCCAAATTTTCTGTCGTTTTCCCAAATTTCAGCAATTGTCTCCAAATTTGGGTAATTGTCCCCAAATCCTGAGTAACTGTCTCCAAATTTTGGGTAACTGGCCCAACATGTCTAATAATTTTCCTCAGATTTGGTGTATTTGTCCCCAAATGGTGGATAATTGTCCCCAAATGTCGGATAATTTTCACCCAATTTGGGGTTATTGCCTCAAAATTTTTGGTAAGTTTGCTCACAATTTTAGTAATTGTCCCCCCCACCTTATTGGGTAATTGTCACCAAATTTTGAGTACTTTTTCCAAAATTTTGAGTCATTCTCTCCAATTTCGGGGTAATTGCCCTCAAATTGTGAGTAAATCTCTCCCAATTTTGGGTAATCCTCCTCAAATTTTCGGTAACTGTCTCCAAATTTCGGGAAATTATCCGCAAAATTCGGGTAATTGCCCCCCCCAGATTTGAGGAGCTATCTCAAAACGATGGACATTTTCTCCAAATTGTGTTAATTGTCGCCAGATTTGGGGAAACTGTCACCAAATTTTGAGTCATTTTCACAAGATTTCTTATTGTTTTCATCCAATTTTGTATCATTGTCCCCAAATTAGGGTCACTTTCCTGAAATTTAGAGTAATTGTGCTCATAGGTTTGGTTACTGCCCCAAAATTTGGGGCATTCTCTCAAAATGTTGGGCAACCGTCTCCCACTGTTGGGTAATTGTCCCTAAAATTCTTGTAGATTGCCACGCATTTTGCGTAATTGTCACCAGATTTTGAATAATCCTTATGAAATTTGGGGTAACTGCCTCCAAATTCGGGGTAATTTTGCCAAAATTTGTGTAATTCTCTCCATATTTCAGGTAATTGTGGCCAAAAATTTGTGGTAATTGTCTGCAAAATTTTGGGCAATTTGCCACAAATTTTGAGAAATTGTCCCAAATTCTTGGGAAATTGTCCCAAAGTCTTGGGATATTGCCTCCAAATTTTGAGTAATTTTCCCAAATCCTCTTGTAACAGTCCCCGGGTTGAGGGTAAGTGCACCCGAGTTTATGGGAGTTGTCTCAGAATTTTGCGTAACTGTCCCCAAATATCTTGTCATTTTCCTCAAATGTTGTGCAGATGTCCCAGACTTTCTCTAATTATCCCCAAATGTGGGGTAATTGTCCTCCAATTTTAAGTAATTGCCACAACATTTCTTACGATTTTACCTCGATTTTTGTATAATTGTCCCCAGTCTCGGGTAATTTTCCTCTAGTTTAGAGTAAATGTCTGCAGATCTGGGGTATTGGCCAGCAAAATCTGGACAGTCGTCTCAAAATCAGGCGTAATTTTCCACCAATTTTGTGTAATTGTCCCCAAATCTTGCATCATTTTCTCCAAACCCTGGGTCATTTCCCCCAAATCGAGGTAAATGTCAGACTATTTTGAGTAATCTTCTCCAAATGTTGGGCAATTGTCTCACAGTTTGGGGTAATTGTCTCAAACTCTTGGGTAATTGTCCTCCAATTTTACGCAACTGACCACAAACTTTGAGGAATTATCTCCAGATTTTGGGTAAGTGTCCAATAATTGGAGTTGGGTTTCGGGTTAGTGTTTTATGGTTTGCGGTAGGGTGTTGTCTCCACATTTGGGGTAATTGTCCCCAAATTTGGGTAATTGTTCCCAGATTTTAAGTCATTTCCTCCAAACTTGGGGTCATTGCTCCCAAGTTTTCAGTAATTGTGCACAAATTTGAAATAACTGCCTAAAAACTTCTAGTAATCGTCGCCCGCCTGGTTTTGAGTCATTAGCCCCAGATTTGTAATAATCGTCGCAAATTGTTGAGGCGTTTTGCCAAATTCTTAGGCATTGTCTCAAAATTGTGTGTATCTTCCCACAAATTTTGTGTCATTTTCCCGAAAATTTGTGTAATTGTCCCAAATTATCGGTAACTGTAACCAAATTTTGAGTAATTGTCTTCTAATTTGTCTCAAAGTTATGGGCAATGGTGATTCAAGTCATTAAAATCTTCCACAAGTTTCGTGTATTTGTCTCTACAGTTTTGATAGTTGTGTTCCTACGGAGGGAAATTGTCACCAAACGTTGGGTAATTGACCCCAAATTCTAAGTAATTGTCTCCAATTTTTGCGTAATTGTCTCCAAACGGTGTGTCCTTTTCGACAAATGTTGGGAAATTGTCCCTAAATAGGGGGTCATTTTGCCCCAATTTTTAGTAATTGTCCCCAAATTTTCTGTCGTTTTCCCAAATTTCAGCAATTGTCTCCAAATTTGGGTAATTGTCCCCAAATCCTGAGTAACTGTCTCCAAATTTTGGGTAACTGGCCCAACATGTCTAATAATTTTCCTCAAATTTGGTGTATTTGTCCCCAAATGGTGGATAATTGTCCCCAAATGTCGGATAATTTTCACCCGATTTGGGGTTATTGCCTCAAAATTTTTGGTAAGTTTGCTCACAATTTTAGTAATTGTCCCCCCCCACCTTATTGGGTAATTGTCACCAAATTTTGAGTACTTTTTCCCAAATTTTGACTCATTTTCTCCAAATTTGGGGTAATTGCCCTCAAATTTTGAGTCATTCTCTCCCAATTTTGGGTAATCCTCCTCAAATTTTCGGTAACTGTCTCCAAATTTCGGGAAATTATCCGCAAACTTCGGGTAATTGCCACCCCCAGATTTGAGGAGCTATCTCAAAACAATGGACATTTTCTCCAAATTTTGTTAATTGTCGCCAGATTTGGGGAAACTGTCACCAAATTTTGAGTCATTTTCACAAGATTTCTTATTGTTTTCATTCAATTTTGTATCATTGTCCCCAAATTAGGGTCACTTTCCTGAAATTTAGAGTAATTGTGCTCATAGGTTTGGTAACGGCCGCAAAATGTGGAGCATTCTCTCAAAATGTTGGGCAACCGTCTCCCACTGTTGGGTAATTGTCCCTAAAATTCTTGTAGTTTGCCACGCATTTTGCGTAATTGTCACCAGATTTTGAATAATCCTTATGAAATTTGAGGTAACTGCCTCCAAATTTGGGGTAATTTTGCCACAATTTGTGTAATTCTCTCCATATTTCAGGTAATTGTGGCCAAAAATTTGTGGTAATTGTCAGCAAAATTTTGGGCAATTTGCCACAAATTTTGAGAAATTGTCCCAAAGTCTTGGGAAATTGCCTCCAAATTTTGAGTAATTTTCCCAGATCCTCTTGTAATAGTCCCCGGGTTTAGGGTAAGTGCGCCCGAGTTTATGGGAGTTGTCTCAGAATTTTGAGTAACTGTCCCCAAATATCTTGTCATTTTCCTCAAATTTTGTGCAGATGTCCCAGATTTTCTCTAATTATCCCCAAATGTGGGGTAATTGTCCTCCAATTTTAAGTAATTGTCACAACATTTCTTACGAATTTACCTCCATTTTTGTATAATTGTCCCCAGTCTTCTTTGGGAGTTACGATTAGGGTTAGAGTTAGTTATAGGGTTAAGGTCATAGTTAAGGTTATGGGTAGGGTTAGGTCTTAGGGGTAGATTTAGGGTAAGGGTTAGAGTAAGATTTAAGGTTAGGGTTTAGTTTAGGGGTTAGGGTTAGTGTTACGGTTAGGCTTTGTTTTGTTTTTATGGTTAGTGGTTATGATTAGGGTGAGTGTTAGGATTAGGTTTACGTTTAAATTTAGCGTTAGGGTTAGGGGTTAGGTTTAGTGTTATGGTTAGGGTTAGGGGTTAGGTATAGCGTTACTGTTAGGGTAAGTTAAAGGTTTAGGTTTAGGATTAGTGTTAGGTTTAATATTAGAGGTTAGGTTTAGGGTTAAGGTTAGAGTTAGGGTTAGGGGTTAGTGTTAGGGTTAGTTTTAGTTTAGGTTTCTTGCTAGATTTAGGATTCGGGTTAGGGTTAGTGTTAGGGTTTGTGTTGGGTTAGGTTTAGGGTTAGTGTTAGGGTTAGGTATAGGTTTAGGATTAGGAGTTTAGGGTTAATGTCTTGTTTAGGGTTAGGGTTGGTCCAATATTAAAATAAGGGTTAGTTTTAGGGTTAGGTTTAGTGTCCCTTTAGGGTTTGGCAATTAGTGTTAGGGCCATTTGGGTTAGTGTTAGGGTAAGGATTAGATTTATGTTTCAGTTTAGTGTGGGCCCACGATTAGGATAAGTGTTAGAGTTATGGTGAATGTTATGTTTATGGGTTAGGGTTAGGGGTAAGGGTTAGGGGTTATGGTTTTGTGTTAGTGTTTGTATTAGTGTTACTGTTGGGGTTAGTGTTTAGGGCAAGGCTTATGATTTGGATTATGTTTCAGATTAGGCTTTGTTTTTGGGTTAGAGATTAAGGTTATGTTTAGGTTTAGGATTGGAATTTAGTTGTAGAATAAGGGTTAGGATTAGGGTTATTTTTAGGGTTAGGGTTAAGAGTTATGTTTAGGTTTAGGGTTTGGATTAGAGTTAGGGATAGGGTTAGGTTTAGGGGGTTAGAATTAGGGTTAAGGTTAGGGTTAAGTTTAGATTTAAGGTTAGGGTTATGGTAAGGGTTAGGGTTAGTGTTAGGGTTACGGTAAGGGTTAGGGTTAGGTTTAGGGTTGGATTAAGTTTAGGTTTAGGTTTAGTGTTATGGTTCGGGTTAGGGTTAGGAGTTAGGTGTGAAGGGTTAGGGGCAGGGTTAGGGTTAGGGTTAGGTTTAAAAGTTAGGGTTAGGTTTGGATTAGGATTAGTTTTAGGGTTAGGGTTAATGTTAGGGTTAGCTGTTAGGTTTAGGTTTAGTGTTAGGCTTTGGTTAGGGTTAGGGTTAGGGTTAGGTTTAGATTTATGTTTAGGATTAGTGTGGGCCCACCTTTAGGATAAGGGTTTGAATTATAGATAAGTGTTATGTTTATGGTTTAGGGTTAATGTTTATCGTTTTGTGTTAGTGTTTGGATTAGGGTTAGTGTTAGTGTTGTGTTTAGTGTTTAGGGCAAGGTTTAGGACTAGGATTATGTTTCAGATTTGGCTTAGTTTTTGTGTTAGAGATTAAGGTTAGGTTTAGGTTTAGGATTAGACTTTAGTTGTAGAATAATTTGTAGGATTAGGGTTAATGTTAGGGTTAGGGTTAAGAGTTATGTTTTGGGTTACGGTTTGGATTAGGGTTAGGGATATGTTTAGGGTTAATGGGATATGTGTTAGTGTAAGGTTTAAGGTTTGGTTTAGGGTTATGGTTAAGGTCAGGGGTTAGGGTTATGTTAGGGTTAGTGTTAGGTTAGGGTTGCGTTACGGTTAGGGTAAGGGTTAGGTTTAGGGTTAATGTTAGGGGTTAGTGTTAGGGTTAGAGTTAGGGTTAGGGGTTACGGTTAGGGTTAGTGTTAGTGTTAGGGTTACAGTTAGGGTTAGGGGTTACGGTTAAGGTTAGGGTAAGTGTTAGAATTAGGCTTATGTGTTTAAGGTTAGTGCTAGGTTTATGGTTATGGTTAGGGCTAGAGTTAGGATTCGGGTTAGATTCAGTGTTAGCGTTACAGTTTGGTTAGTGTTAGGGTCAGTGTTAGTGTTTGGGTTAGTGTAATGTATCGAGTTAGGGTTAAAGGGTTAGGGTTAGTGCCCTGTTTAGGGGTAAAGTCGGTCCAAAATTAAACTAAGGGTTAGTTTTAGGGTTAGGTTTAGTGTGTCATTAGGGTTAGTGTTAGGGTGAGGATTAGGGTCATTAAGGTTAAGATTAGTTTTAGGGTTAGGTGTTAGGATTAGGGTTACGTTTAAATTTAGGGTTAGGTTTTGGTTTAGGGTTAAATTTAGGATTAGGGGTTAGGGTTAGGGTTAAGGTTATAGTTAGGTTTTGGGATAGGTGTTAGGGTTAGGGTTAGTGTTACGTTTACTGTTAGTTGTTAGGTTTAGGGTTAGAGTTAGGGTTAGGTTTACGTTTATGTTTAGGGTTAATGTTAGGATTAGGGTTAGGTTTTAGGGTTAGAGTTAAGTTTGGTTTAGGGTGAGGGTTAGGGTAAGGTTTAGGTGTTAGTGTTAGTATTAATGTTAGGGTTACGGTTAGGTTTATAGTTAAAGTTAGGTTTACTGTTAGGGTTAGGTTTAGTATTAGGGTTAGATTTATGTTTAGGATTAGGGTGGTCCCACCATTAGGATAAGGGTTTGAATTCTAGTTAAGTGTTATGTAATGGGTTAGGGTTAATGTTTAGGGTTAGTTTTTGAGTTAGCGTTAGTGTGTTATTAGGTTTAGGGTTATGGTTAGGGTTAGGTTTAGAGTTATAGTTATGGTTATGGTTAGAGTAAGGGTTAGGGTTTAGGGTTAGTGTTAGGGTTTTTGTTAGAGTTAGGGTTATGTTTAGGTTTAGATTTAGGTTTAGTGTTAAGATAGGGTTAGGTTTAGTTTTAGGGTTAGAGTTAGGATTAGGGTTATGGTTAGGCTTAGGATTAGGGTTAGGGTTAGGTTGATGGTTAGGTTTAGGGATGGTGTTAACATGAGTTTTAATTTTAGGTTTAGGGTTAGGTGTAAGGATTAGGGTTAGGGTTACATTTAGGTTTAGGGTAAAATTTAGGGTTAGGGTTAGGGTTAAATTTAGGGTTAGGGGTTAGGGTTCGGGTTATTGTTAGAATTAGGGTTTGGGTTAGGTGTATGGGTTATTGTTAGGGCTAGTGTTATGTTTATTGTTATTTATTAGGGTTTGAGTTTGGGTTAGGGTTATTGTTAGGGTTAGGGTTGGGGTTATATTTAGGGTTAGGTTTAAGGTGGGTCCACGATCAGGATAAGAGTTAGAGTTCTGGTTATATTTTATGATTATGGGTTAGGGTTAGGAGTTAGGTTTAGGGGTTATTGTTTTGTTTTATTGTTTTGATTAGGGTTATTTTTAGTGTTGGGGTTAGTGTTTAGAGCATGGTTTAGGGTTAAGATTAAGTTTCAGATTAGGCTTAGTTTTCGGGTTAGAGATTAAGGTTAGGTTTAGGTTTCGGATTAGAATTTAGTTGTAGAATATGGGTTAGGATTAGGATTAGTGTTAGGATTAAGGTCAAGAGTTAGTTTTAGGATTAGGATTTGGATTAGGGTTAGCGATAGAGTTAGGCTTAGAGGGTTAGGGTTAGTGTAGGGTTAGGGTTAATGTTAGGGTTAGGGTCATGATTAAGGTATGGGTTAGAATTAGGGGTTGGTTAAGGGTTAGGGTTAGTGTTAAGTTTAGGGGTTAGGGTTAGGGGTTTAAATAATTCTTAGGTTTAGAGGTAGGGTTATCGTTGGGTGTTAGGTGTAGTGTTAGTGTTAGGGTAATGGGTTAGGGTTAGGGTTAGGTTTAGGGTTAGGTTTAGTTTTAGGTTTAGTGTTATGGTTCGGGTTAGGGTTAGGAGTTAGGTGCAGGGTTAGGGGCAGGGTTACGGTTAGGTTTAGAGTTAAAAGTTAGGGTTAAGTTTGGATTAGGATTAGGTTTAGGGTTAGGGTTAGGGTTAAGTTTAGGGTTATGTTTAGTGTTAGGGTTAGGGTTAGTGTTTGGTTTAGGGTTAATGTTAGGGTTAGCTTTTAGGTTTAGGGTTAGTCTTAGGTTTTGGTTAGGGTTAGGGTTATGGTTAGGGTTAGGGTTAGGGTTAGTGTTAGGTTTAGATTTATGTTTAGGATTAGGGTGGGCCCACCTTTAGGATAAGGGTTTGAATTATAGATAAGTGTTATGTTTATGGTTTAGGGTTAATGTTTAGCGTTTTGTGTTAGTGTTTGGATTAGGGTTAGTGTTAGTGTTGTGTTTAGTGTTTAGGGCAAGGTTTAGGATCAGGTTACGTTTAGGTTTTGGATTAGATATTTGTTGTAGAATAAGGATTAGGATTAGGGTTAGTGTTAGGGTTACAGTTAAGGGTTATGTTTAGGGATAGGGTTTTGATTAGGTTTAGGGTTAGATTTAGGGTTTGGATTAGAGTTAGGGATAGGTTAAAAGTTAGGGTTTAGGGTTAGTGTTATGGTTTTCAATTATCATTAGTGCCATTGTTAATTTTGGGTTAGGGTTAGTGTTATGCGATTAGACTTAGGGTCATTTTGGTTAGGGTTAGATTTAGGGTAGGAGTTAGGGCTAGGTTTAGTGTTAGTGTTTGGTTTAGGGTTAGATTTGTGTTAAGAGTAGGGTTAGATTTACGGGTTAAATTTAGGTGTTAGGGTTAGGGATAGGGTTAGGGGTTGGTGTAGGATTAGGATTAGGTTTGGGGATAGGTTAAAGGGTTATGGTTATGATTAGGATTAGTATTAGGATTTGGGTTATGGTTGGGTTAGGATTAGGGTTAGGGATTAGAGTTAGGTGTTAGGGTTAGTGTTAGGGTTAGGGATAGGGTTAAGTATATTGTTAGGGAGGGTTAGTGTTATGGTGTAGGTGTTAGGGTTAGTGTTAGGGTTACGGTTAGGTTTAGGGATATTGTTAGGTATAGGGTTAGGGTCGTTAGGGTTAAGGTTATGTTTAGAGTTAGTGTTAGGGTTAGACTTGGGGTTAGATGTTAGGATTAGGGTTAGGGATATGTTTAGGGTTCTCGTTAGGGTTCTGGTTAGGGTTTGGTTAGGGGTAGGGTTAGGTTTATGTTAGGGTTGGGGTTAGGGGTTAGGTTTAGGGTTAGGGTTATGGTTAGGGGTTAGTGTTACAGTTAGGGTTAGGGTTAGGTTTGCGTGTTACGATTAGGGTTAGTGTTAGTGATAGGGTTAAGGTCATGCTTAAGGTTATGGGTAGGTTTACGGGTTAGGGATAGATTTAGGGTAAGGGTTAGAGTTAGAGTTAGTGTTAGGGTTAAGTTTAGGGGTTAGAGTTAGTGTTACGGTTAGGCTTTGTTTTGTAGTTAGGGTTAGGGTATATGATTAGGGTGAGTGTTAGGGTTAGGTTTAGGTTTAATGTTAGTGTTAGGGTTAGGGGATAGGGTTAGGTTTATGGTTAGCGTTAGGGTTTAGTTATAGGGTTACTGTTATTGTAAGGGTTAGGGTTAGGGTTAGTGTTAGGGTTAATATTAGGGGTTAGGTTTAGGGTTAGGGTTAGAGTTAGGGTTAGGGGTTAGTGTTAGGGTTAGTTTTAGGTTAGGTTTATGGCTAGATTTAGGATTCGGGTTAGGGTTAGTGTTAGGGTTTGTGTTGGGTTAGGTGTAGGGTTAGTGTTAGGGTATGTGTTAGGCTTAGGTATAGGTTTATAATTAGGGGTTTAAGGTTAATGTCATGTTTAGGGTTAGGGTCTGTCCAATATTAAAATAAGAGTTAGTTTTAGGGTTAGGGTTAGTGTCCCTTTAGGGTTAGGCAATTATTGTTAGGGCCATTTGGGTTAGTGTTAGGGTTAAGGTTATGGTTAGGGTTACGATTAGATTTATGTTTCGGTTTAGTGTGGGCCTACGATTAGGATAAGTCTTAGAGTTATGGTGAATGTTATGTTTATGGGTTAGGGTTAGGGGTTAGGGTTAGGGGTTATGGTTTTCTGTTAGTATTTGTATTAGTGTTAGTGTTAGTGTTGGGTTTAGTGTTTAGGGCAAGGTTTAGGTTTAGGATTAAGTTTCAGATTAGGCTTAGTTTTTGGGTTAGAGATTAAGGTTAGGTTTAGTTTGAGGATTGGACTTTAGTTGTAGAATAAGGGTTAGGATTAGGGTTATTTTTAGGGTTAGGGTTAAGAGTTATGTTTAGGGTTATGGTTTGAATTAGAGTTAGGTATAGGGTTAGGATTAGGGGGTTCGGATTAGGGTTAAAGTTAGTGTTAAGTTTAGATTTAAGGTTAGGTTTATGGTTAGAGTTAGGTGTTAGGGTTAGGGTTACGGTAAGGATTAGTGTTAGGGTTAGTGTTCGGGTTAGGCATAGGGTCATTTGTGTTAGGGTTAGGGTTAGGGTTAGGGTTATGGTTAAGCTTAGGGTTAGATTTATGCTTAGATTTAGGTGGGCCCACCAGTAGTATAAGGGTTAGAACTATGGTTATGTGTTATGTTTATGGGTTAGGGTTAGGGGTTAGGGTTAGGTGTTAGGTTTAGGGTTAGTGTTAGGGTTAAGAGTTATATTTAGGGTTAGTGTTTGTATTAGGGGTAGGGATAGGGATAGAGTTAGGGGGGTAGGGTTACTGTTAGGGTTAGTGTTAGGGTCATTAAGGTTAGCGTTAGGGTTAGGGTTAGGTTTAGTGTTAGGTTTAGGGTTAGGCTTAGGTTTATGTTTAGGGTTAGGGTTAGGGTTAGGGTTAGGGTTAGGTTTAGTGTCAGGTTAAGTCTTAGTGTTAGGGCTAGTGTTAGGTTTCAGGATAGGGTTAGGCCATTAAGCTTAGGTTCATTTGGGTTAGGATTATGGTTAGGGTTAGGGTTAGGTTAAGGTTTAGGGTTAGGGTTATTGTTAGGGTTATGTTTAGGGTTAGAGTTAGGGTTGTAGTTAGGGTTATGGTTAGGAGTTATGTTTAGGGTTAGCATTAGGTTTAAATTTAGGGTTAGGGTTAGTGTTAATTTTAGTATTAGTGTTAGATTTTGGGTTAGTGTTAGGGTTAGGTTTAGGTGTTAGGGTTAGTGTTGAGTTAGGATTAGGTTTAGGCTAAGTGTTAGGGTTCGGGTTAGAGTTAGGTTTAGGGTTGTGTTAGGGTTAGGGTTAGGGTTAGGGTTAGGGGGTTCGGATTATGGTTAGGCTTAGGGTTAGGGTTATGGTTAAGGTGGGATTAGGGTTAATGTGCCATTAGGGTTAGTATTAGTGTTAAGGTTAGGCCATTTGACTTAGTGTCATTTGGGTTAGTGTTAGGGTTTGGTTTATGGTTAGGGTTCGGGTCAGATTTATGTTTTAGTTTAGGGTGGGCCCACCATTTAGATAAGGGTTAGAGTTACGGTTAAGTGTTATGTTTATGGGTTAGGGTTAGGTGTTAGGGTTAAAGGTTAGGGTTTGTGTTAGTGTTTTTATTAGGGTTTGTGTTAGAGCTGTGTTTAATGTTTATGGCAAGGTTTAGGATTAATTTTCAGGTTAGGCTTAGTTTTTGTGTTAGTGATTAAGGTTAGGTTTAGGTTTAGGATTAGACTGTAGTTGTAGCATAAGGGTTAGGATTAGGGTTAGTGTTAGTGTTAGGGTTAAGAGTTATGTTTAGAGTTAGGGTTTGTGTTAGGGTTAGGGTTTAAATTTGGATTAGGGATAGGGTTAGGGTTAGGGAGTTAGGGTTAGGGTTAGGGAGTTAGGGTTAGGATTGGTCCATAATTAATATAAGGGTTTAGTTAAGGGTTAGGGTTAGTGTGTCTTTAGGGTTAGGGTTAGGTTTAGGCCATTAGGATTAAGTTCATTTGGATTATGGTTAGGGTTAGGGTTTGGATTAGAATTAGGTGTTAGTCTTAGGGCTAGGGTAGGGGTTAGGTTTAGGGTTAGGGTTAGGTTTAGAGTTAAGTGTTTCTTTTAGGGTTAGGGTTGGTGTTAGTGTTTGGGTTAGTGTTATGTTTGGGCTTAGTGTCAGGGTTAGGTTTATGGGTAAGTGTTAGGGTTAGGGTTTGGGTTAGGGCTAGTGTTAGGTTTCGAGTTAGGGTAAGTGTGATATTATGTTTAGGGTTTGTGTTAGGGTTAGGCCATTAGGCTTAGGGTCATTTGGGTTAGGGTTATGGTTAGGGTTTGTGTTAGCGTTGGGGGTTAGTGTTAGGGTTAGGTTTAATGTTAGTGTTAGGGTTAGGTTTTAGGGTTACGGTCAGTGTTAGGGTAAGGGTTAGATTTATTTTTTGGTTTAGGGTGGGCCCACTATTAGGATAAGGGTTAGACTTATTTTTAAGTGTTATGTTTAAGGATTAGGATTAGGGGTTAGGGTTAACAGTTATGGTTTTGTGTTAGTGTTTGGATTAGGATTAGTGTTAGTGTTGGGTTTAGTGTTTATGGCAAGTTTTAGTGTAAGGATTAATTTTCAGGGTGGGGTTAGTTTTTGAGTTAGAGGTTAAGGTAAAATGTAGGATTAGACTTTAGTTGTAAAAAAAGTGTTAGGATTAGGGTTAGTTTTGGGGTTAGGGTTAGGGCTTTAGGATTACGGTAAGGTTACGATTAGGGTTAGAGTTAGAGTCATTAGGGTTAGGTTTATGGTTAGGGTTAGAGTTAGGGTTAGGTTTATGGTTAGGGTTAGGGTTAGGTTTAGGGTTTGGGTTATGGTTAGGGTTGTGGTTAGGGGTTAAGGATATGGTTAGGATTAGGGTTAGGCTTGGGTTACGTTTCGAGTTATGTTTAGGTTTAGGGTTAGGGGTTATGATTAGGTGTAGTGTTAGGGTAAGTGTTAATGTTAGAGGTTAGGGTCAGGTTAAGAGTTAGTATTAGGTTTAGGGGTTAGGGTTAGGTTTAAGGATAGGGGTAGGGTCATTAGGGTTAGTGTTAGAGTTATGGTTAGGGTTAGGTTTAGGGTTTGGTTAGGGTTAGGTGTTTTGTTAGGGATATGTTTAGGTTTAGGGAGGGCCCACCGTTAGGATAAGGGTTAGAGTTATGTTTAAGTGTAAAGTTTATTGGTCAGGTTTAGGGATTAGGATTAGGGGTTAGGGGTTTTTGTTAGTGTTTGTATTAGGGTTTGTGTTAGGGTTAGGGTTAGTGATTAGGGCAAGTTTTAGTGTTAGGTTTAGGGTTAGTGTTCCTTTAGGGTTAGGGTTAGGTTTAGGTTTAGGCCATTATGCTTAAGGTCATTTAGATTAAGGTTAGGGTTAGGATTAGGGTTTGGGTTCAATTTAGGGTTTAGGTTTAAGGTAAGTTTTAGGGTTAGGGTTAGTGTTATGTTTAGGTTTAGGGTTATATTTAGGGTTAGTGTTAGGGTTCGGGTTAGGGTTAGGGTTACGATTAGGGTTATATTTACGGGTTAGATTTAAGTGGTAGGGTTAGGGTTACGGGTTAGGGTTATGGGTAATTGTTAGGGTTATGGTTAGGGTTTAAAGTTAGGGTTATGGTTAGGGTTTAAAGTTAGGGTTAGGGCTAACTTTATGTTTAGGTTTAGGGTGGGCCCACCATTAGGACAAGGGTTAGAGTAATTTTTAATTGTTATGTTTATGGGTTAGGGTTAGGATTAGGGTTAGGTTTAGGTTTAGGGTTTGGGTAGGGTTAGGGATAGTGTTAGGGTAGAGTTAGGTGTTAGGGTTAGGGTTGGGTTATGGTTTAGATTTAGTGTTAGTTTTTGGTTTAGGTTTAGGGTTAGGTTTATGTTTAGGCTTAGTGTTAGATTTATGTTTAGGTTTAGTGTGGGCCCACCATTAGTATAAGGGTTCGAGTTATGGTTAAGTGTTATGTTTATGTGTTCATAATACTTGTTATGTTTAGGGGTTAGGGGTTTCTGTTAGTTTTTTTATTAGGGTCAGTGTTATTTTTTGGGTTATTGTTTAGGGCAAGGTTTAGTGTTTGGACTAAGTTTCAGGTTAAGCTTACATTTTGGGTTAGAAATTTGGGTTAGGCTTAGGTTTAGGATTATACTTTAGTTGTAGAAAAAGGGTTATTATTAGGGTTAGTGTTAGGGTTAGTGTTAAGAGTTATGTTTAGGGTTATGGTTTGTATTAGGGTTATGGATAGGGATAGACTTAGGATGTTAGGGTTAGAGTTAATGGTTTTTTATGGTTAGAGTTAGGGGTTACGGTTATTGTTAAGGTTAGGGTTAGGTTTAGTGTTTGGGTTAGAATTAGGATTAGGGTTAGGGTTAGGGTTAGGGTTAGTGTTAAGTTTAGGTTTAGGGGTTAGGGTTAGGATTAGGGATAGGGCTAGTTTAGGGTTAGAGCTAGTGTTTAGTTTCGGGTACGGGTTAGGTTTAGGGTTAGCGTTAGGGTTAGGTTTATGGTTAGGGTTAGGGTGAGTGTTGTGGTTTAGGGTTAGGGTTAACGTTAGAGTTGAATTATGTTTAATATTTGTGTTAGGGTTAGGTTTTAGAGATAAGTGTAATGGTTAGGTTTAGGATTAGGGTTAGGATTAGTGTTAATATTAGGGTTAGTGTTAGGGTTAGGTGTTAGGTTTAGGGTTAGTGTTAGGTTTTGATTAGGGTTAGCTTTAGGGTTAGGGTTATGGTTAGGTTTACGGTTTAATGTTAGGGTTGGTGGTAAGGGTTAGGATTAGGTTTAGGGTTAGGGGTTAAGTTTAGGGTTAGGGTTATAGTTTAAGGTTAGGGTTAGGGTTAGGTTTATGGTTAGGGTAGATTTATGTTTTGGTTTAGTGTCTGGCCACCATTAGGATAAGGGTTAGATTTATGGTTAAGTGTTATGTTTATGTGTAGGGTTAGGGGTTAGGGTGAGTTATAGAGCTTGGCTTAGGGTTAGGGTTATAGTTAGTGTTAGTGTTACGGTTAGGGATTAGGGTTAGGGTTAAGGTTAGTGTTAGAGTTACGGGTTAGGATTAGGGTTAGGGATAGTGTTATGTTTTAAGGTTAGGGTTAGGGTAAGGTTTATGGTTAGGGTTAGTGTTAGATTTATGTTTAGATTTAGAGTAGGCTCACCATTAGGATAAGGGTTAGAGTTATGGTTAATTGTTATGTGTATGTGTTATGGTTAGATGTTTGGGTTTAGGGTTAGGGTGAGTGTTGGGGTTAGGTTTTAGATTAGGATTAAGTATAGATTTAGGGTTAGGGGGTTAGTGTTAGTGGTAGGGGTTAGGGATTAAGTGTTAAGGTTATAGCTAGGGTTAGGTTTAGTGTTAGGGATTAGTGTTAGGGTTAGGGTTAAGTTTAGGGTTAGGGTTAATGTTAGGTGTTAGTGTTAGGGTTAGGATTAGGAATTAGTGTTAGGGTTAGGGTTAGGGTTACGGTTAGGATTAGGGTTAGGGGAAGGGTTAGGTTTAGGATTCGGTTTAGGGTCAAGGTTAGGGTTAGGGTTAAAATTAGGTTTAGAGGTTAGAGTTAGGGTTAGGGATAGAGTTAGTTTTAGGGTTAGGGCTAATGTTAGGGTTTGGGTAAGGGTTAGTTTTAACATTAGGTATAGTGGTAGGGTTAGGGTTAGGATAGGGTTAAGGTTAGGGTTAGGGTTAGGGTTAGGGTTAGGTTTGGGTTAGGGTTAGAGTTAGTGTTATGTCTTGCCAGAGTAATCTGATCACCTTGTCTGACCAAGTGACTAAACTCTTGGACGAGGGAAAATGGAAGCTGCTGCTGACATCCCTGGTCTCCACGGCCAGCAAATCCCTGGGGCGAGCGGCAAGGGGTGGCACAGTGGGGCCCTTCCCAGACTTTCTGGGTGCATTGCCAGCAGCAGAGAAACCCCAGGTTATTTATTGCCACCCAAATCTGTGGCTAATTCAGCCAAAGAGAAGCAGCTGATGAGCTCTTCTACAAACAACTGAGTGTAGTCTCAAGATCGCTACCTCTAGTCCTTGTGGGAGACTTCAAGTTCCCAGATATAGGCTGGGAGTATAATACAGCAGAAAGGAAGCAGTCCCGGAGGTTCGTGGAGTGTGTGGAAGACAACTTCCTCACACAGCCAGTGAGCGAACCGACAAGGGACGGTGCCCTCCTGGACCTGCTGTTTGCGAACAGAGAAGGACTGGTGGGGGATGTGAAGGTTGGAGGACACTTGGGGCAAAGCGATCATGAGATGATAGAGTTCTCGGTGCAGGGTGAGATGAAGAAGGTGGAGGTTAGCAGAAGAGTCGCCCTCAACTTTCAGAGAGCAGACTTTGGACTGTTCAGAAGGCTGGTGGGAAAAGTCCCATGGGAGGCGCTCCTTGAGGGCAAAGGTGTCCATGAGGGCTGGGCGCTCTTCAAGAAGGAACTCCTAGCAGCTCAGGAGAAAGCAGTCCCCAAGTTCCGGAAAAGTAGCCGTCGGGGCAAGAAACTAGCATGGTTGTGTATGGAGGTATAAAGAGACATCAATAGGAAGAGGAGGGTCTACGACCTCTGGAGGAAGGGGCAGGCATCCTGGGTGGACTATAGGGAGGAAGCCAGAACGTGCAGGGAAAAAGTCAGGAGAGCTAAGGCCCAACTAGAAATGCGATTGGCCAAGACTGTGAAAGACAACAAAAAGTCTTTCTACAAATACATCAACAGGAAAAGGTTGACTAGGGAGACTCTCCAGTCCCTAGTAGATGCAGACGGAACAACAGTAACAGGGGACGAAGACAAGGCTGAAGTACTAAATGCCTACTTTGCATCAGTCTTTAACAGTAAGGAAAATTGTCCCCTCTATGCACAACCCCAGGGGTTGGAAGAGTAGTATGAGGTTCCTAAGGTTCTCCCCCTGTACTCAGCACTGGTGAGACCACACCTCGAGTACTGTGTTCAGTTCTGGGCCCCTCACCACAAGAGGGATGTTATGGCTCTGGAGCGAGTCCAGAGAAGGGCAACGAAGCTGGTGAAGGAGCTGGAGAACAAATTTTATGAGGAGTGGTTGAGAGAGCTGGGGTTGTTTAGCCTGGAGAAGAGGAGGCTGAGGGGAGACCTTATTACTCTCTACAACTACCTGAAGAGAGGTTGTGGAGAGGAGGGAGCTGGCCTCTTCTCCCAAGTGACAGGGGACAGGACGAGAGGGAATGGCCTCAAGCTCCGCCAGGGGAGATTTAGGCTTGAGATTAGGAAAAAGTTCTTCACGGAGAGGGTGGTTAGGCATTGGAACAGTCTGCCAAGGGAGGTGGTTCAGTCACCGTCCCTGGAGGAGTTTAAGGTTAGGGTAGATGAGGTGCTTAGGAGCATGATTTAGGGACTGTTTGGAATGGTTGGACTCGACGATCCAGTGGGTCTCTCCCAAAATGGTCATTCTGTGATTCTGTGTGTGATTCCATCCCCTGCTGCATCCCTTTCTGCTCCATCTGGTGCATCTGCTGTTGCATATGCTGCTGCTTCATCTACTGCTGCATCTCCTGTTAAATCTCCTGCTGCTTCATCTCCTTCTGAAGATTCTGCTGAATCTACTGCTGAACATGCATCCCCGGCTGCATTTCCTGCTGCTGCATCTCCCGCTTCATATCCTACCACGTCTCCTCCTGCAGCATATCTTGCTGCATTTCCTTCTGCTGCATCTCCTGCTGCATCACCTGCTGCAGCACCTTCTACTGCTACATCTCCTACTGAATCTGCATCTCCTGATGCATCTGCTGCTGCATCTATTGCTGCTACATCTGCTGCCTCTGCAGGTGCATCTGAATCACCTGCTGCTGCATCGCTTGCTGCATTACCTCCTGCTGATTAATCAGCTGCTCCATTTCCTGATGCTTCATGTACTGCTGCATCTCCTGCTACACTTGCTGCTTCTGCATCTCTTTCTACTTGATGTCCTCCTGCATCTCCTGCTGCTGCATCTGCTGCTTCATCTCCTGCTGCATCCTCTGCAGATGCATGTGCGGATGCATCTGCAGAAGCATCTCCTTTTCCTGCTGCATCTGCTGCTCAATTATCTACGGATGCACCTAGTGCTTCTGCATTTCAGCTGCATATCCTGTTGAATGCATCTGCGGCTGCATCTCCTGCTGAATCTCCTGTTGCACTTCCTGCTGTAACTGCTGATGCTTATGTTGCTATTTCATCTCCTGCTTCATCTCCTGCTGAATCTTCTTCTGCAGAATCTCGTCCAGCATCTCCTGCTACAATTCCTGCTGATGTATCTCCTGCTGCATCTCCTACTGCATCCCCTGCTGCTGAATCTCCTTCAATATCTCCAAACTTGGGGTCATTACTCCCAAGTTTTCAGTAATTGTTCACAAATTTGAAATAACTGCCTAAAAACTTCTAGTAATGGTCGCCCGCCAGGTTTTGAGTCATTAGCCCCAGATTTGTAATAATCGTCGCAAATTGTTGAGGCGTTTTGCCAAATTCTTAGGCATTGTCTCAAAATTGTGTGTATCTTCCCACAAATTTTGTGTCATTTTCCCGAAAATTTGTGTAATTTACCCAATTCTCGGTAACTGTAACCAAATTTTGAGTAATTGTCTTCTAATTTGTCTCACAGTTATGGGCAATGGTGATTCAAGTCATTAAAATCTTCCACAAGTTTCGTGTATTTGTCTCTACATTTTTGATAGTTGTGTTCCTGCGGAGGGAAATTGTCACCAAACGTTGGGTAATAGACCCCAAATTCTAAGTAATTGTCTCCAATTTTTGCGTAATTGTCTCCAAACGGTGTGTCCTTTTCGATAAATGTTGGGAAATTGTCCCTAAATACGGGTCATTTTGCCCCAATTTTTAGTAATTGTCCCCAAATTTTCTGTCGTTTTCCCAAATTTTAGCAATTGTCTCGAAATTTGTGTAATTGTCCCCAAATCCTGAGTAACTGTCTCCAAATTTTGGGTAATTGGCCCAACATGTCTAATAATTTTCCTCAAATTTGGTGTATTTGTCCCCAAGTGGTGGATAATTGTCACCAAATGTCGCATAATTTTCACCCGATTTGGGGTTATTGCCTCAAATGTTTTGGTAAGTTTGCCCACATTTTTGTAATTGTCCCCCCCTTGTTGGGTAATTGTCACCAAATTTTGAGTACTATTTCCCAAATTTTGAGTCATTCTCTCCAAATTTGGGGTAATTGCCCTCAATTTTTGAGTAATTCTCTCCCAATTTTGGGTAATCCAACTCAAATTTTCGGTAACTGTCTCCAAATTTCGGGAAATTATCCGCAAACTTCGAGTAATTGCCCCCCCAGTTTTGAGGAGCTATCTCAAAACGATGGACGTTTTCTCCATATTTTGTTAATTGTCGCCGGATTTGGGGTAACTGTCACCAAATTTTGAGTCATTTTCACAAGATTTCTTATTGTTTTCATCGAATTTTGTATAATTGTCCCCAAATTAGGGTCACTTTCCTGAAATTTAGAGTAATTGTGCTCATAGGTTTGGTAACGGCCGCAAAATTGGAGCATTCTCTCAAAATGTTGGGCAACCGTCTCCCACTCTTGGGTAATTGTCCCTAAAATTCTTGTAGTTTGCCACGCATTTTGCGTAATTGTCACCAGATTTTGAATAATCCTTATGAAATTTGGGGTAACTGCCTCCAAATTTGGGGTAATTTTGCCACAATGTGTGTAATTCTCTCCATATTTCAGGTAATTGTGGCCAAAAATTTGTGGTAATTGTCGGCAAAATGTTGGGTAATTTGCCACAAATTTTGAGAAATTGTCCCAAAGTTTTGGGAAATTGCCTCCAAATTTTGAGTAATTTTCCCAAATCCTCTTGTAATAGTCCCCGGGTTGAGGGTAAGTGCGCCGGAGTTTATGGGAGTTGTCTCAGAATTTTGAGTAACTGTCCCCAAATATCTTGTAATTTTCTTCAAATTTTGTGCAGATGTCCCAGACTTTCTCTAATTATCCCCAAATGTGGGGTAATTGTCCTCCAATTTTAAGTAATTGCCACAACATTTCTTACGATTTTACCTCGATTTTTGTAGAATTGTCCCCAGTCTCGGGTAATTTTCCTCAAGTTTAGAGTAAATGTTTGCAGATTTGGGGTATTTGCCAGCAAAATCTGGACAGTCGTCTCAAAATCAGGTGTAATTTTCCACCAATTTTGTGTAATTGTCCCCAAATCTTGCATCATTTTCTCCAAACCCTGGGTAATTTCCCCCAAATCGAGGTAAATGTCAGACTATTTTGAGTAATCTTCTCCAAATGTTGGGCAATTGTCTCCCAGTTTGGGGTAATTGTCTCAAACTCTTGGGTAATTGTCCTCCAATTTTAGGCAATTGTCCACAAACTTTGGGGAATTATCTCCAGATTTTGGGTAAGTGTCCAAAAATTGGAGTTGGGTTTCGGGTTAATGTTTTATGGTTAGGGTTAGGGTGTTGTCTCCACATTTGGGGTAATTGTCCCCAAATTTGGGTAATTGTCCCCAGATTTTAAGTCATTTTCTCCAAACTTGGGGTAATTACTCCCCAATTACTCAGTAATTGTGCACAAATTTGAAATAACTGCCTAAAAACTTCTAGTAATGGTCGCCCGCCAGGTTTTGAGTCATTAGCCCCAGATTTGTAATAATCGTCGCAAATTGTTGAGGCGTTTTGCCAAATTCTTAGGCATTGTCTCAAAATTGTGTGTATCTTCCCACAAATTTTGTGTCATTTTCCCGAAAATTTGTGTAATTGTCCCAAATTCTCGGTAACTGTAACCAAATTTTGAGTAATTGTCTTCTAACTTGTCTCAAAGTTATGGGCAATGGTGATTCAAGTCATTAAAATCTTCCACAAGTTTCGTGTATTTGTCTCTACAGTTTTGATAGTTGTGTTCCTACGGAGGGAAATTGTCACCAAACGTTGGGTAATTGACCCCAAATTCTAAGTAATTGTCTCCAATTTTGGCGTAATTGTCTCCAAACGGTGTGTCATTTTTGACAAATGTTGGGAAATTGTCCCTTAATAGGGGGTCATTTTGCCCCAATTTTTAGTAATTGTCCCCAAATTTTCTGTCGTTTTCCCAAATTTCAGCAATTGTCTCCAAATTTGGGTAATTGTCCCCAAATCCTGAGTAACTGTCTCCAGATTTTGGGTAATTGGCCCAACATGTCTAATAATTTTCCTCAAATTTGGTGAATTTTTCCCCAAATGGTGGATAATTGTCCCCAAATGTCGGATAATTTTCACCTGATTTGGTGCTGTTGCCTCAAATGTTTTGGTAAGTTTGCCCAAATTTTTGTAATTGTCCCCCCCTTGTTTGGTAATTGTCACCAAATTTTGAGTACTTTTTCCCAAATTTTGAGTCATTCTCTCCAAATTTGGGGTAATTGCCCTCAAATTTTGAGTAATTCTCTCCGAAATTTGGGTAATCATCCTCAAATTTTCGGTAAAAGTCTCCAAATTTCGGGAAATTATCCGCAAACTTCAGGTAATTGCCCCCCCAGTTTTGAGGAGCTATCTCAAAACGATGGACATTTTCTCCAAATTTTGTTAATTGTCCCCGGATTTGGGGTAACTGTCACCAAATTTTGAGTCATTTTCACAAGATTTCTTATCGTTTTCATCGAATTTTGTATAATTGTCCCCAAATTAGGGTCACTTTCCTGAAATTTAGAGTAATTGTGCTCATAGGTTTGGTAACTGCCGCAAAATGTGGAGCATTCTCTCAAAATGTTGTGCAACCGTCTCCCACTGTTGGGTAATTGTCCCTAAAATTCTTGTAGTTTGCCACGCATTTGCGTAATTGTCACCAGATTTTGAATAATCCTTATGAAATTTGGGGTAACTGCCTCCAAATTTGGGGTAATTTTGCCACAATTTGTGTAATTCTCTCCATATTTCAGGTAATTGTGGCCAAAAATTTGTGGTAATTGTCGTCAAAATGTTGGGTAATTTGCCACAAATTTTGAGAAATTGTCCCAAAGTCTTGGGAAATTGCCTCCAAATTTTGAGTAATTTTCCCAAATCCTCTTGTAATAGTCCCCGGGTTGAGGGTAAGTGCGCCCGAGTTTATGGGAGTTGTCTCAGAATTTTGAGTAACTGTCCCCAAATATCTTGTCATTTTCCTCAAATTTTGTGCAGATGTCCCAGACTTTCTCTAATTATCCCCAAATGTGGGGTAATTGTCCTCCAATTTTAAGTAATTGCCACAACATTTCTTACGATTTTACCTCGATTTTTGTAGAATTGTCCCCAGTCTCGGGTAATTTTCCTCAAGTTTAGAGTAAATGTTTGCAGATTTGGGGTATTTGCCAGCAAAATCTGGACAGTCGTCTCAAAATCAGGCGTAATTTTCCACCAATTTTGTGAAACTGTCCCCAAATCTTGCATCATTTTCTCCAAACCCTGGGTAATTTCACTCCAGTCGAGGTAAATGTCAGACTATTTTGAGTCATGTTCTTCAAATGTTGGGCAATTGTCTCCCAGTTTGGGGTAATTGTCTCAAACTCTTGGGTAATTGTCCTCCAATTTTAGGCAATTGTCCACAAACTTTGGGGAATTATCTCCAGATTTTGGGTAAGTGTCCAAAAATTGGAGTTGGGTTTCGGGTTAATGTTTTATGGTTAGGGTTAGGGTGTTGTCTCCACATTTGGGGTAATTGTCCCCAAATTTGGGTAATTGTCCCCAGATTTTAAGTCATTTTCTCCAAACTTGGGGTAATTACTCCCCAATTACTCAGTAATTGTGCACAAATTTGAAATAACTGCCTAAAAACTTCTAGTAATGGTCGCCCGCCAGGTTTTGAGTCATTAGCCCCAGATTTGTAATAATCGTCGCAAATTGTTGAGGCGTTTTGCCAAATTCTTAGGCATTGTCTCAAAATTGTGTGTATCTTCCCACAAATTTTGTGTCATTTTCCCGAAAATTTGTGTAATTGTCCCAAATTCTCGGTAACTGTAACCAAATTTTGAGTAATTGTCTTCTAACTTGTCTCAAAGTTATGGGCAATGGTGATTCAAGTCATTAAAATCTTCCACAAGTTTCGTGTATTTGTCTCTACAGTTTTGATAGTTGTGTTCCTACGGAGGGAAATTGTCACCAAACGTTGGGTAATTGACCCCAAATTCTAAGTAATTGTCTCCAATTTTGGCGTAATTGTCTCCAAACGGTGTGTCGTTTTTGACAAATGTTGGGAAATTGTCCCTTAATAGGGGGTCATTTTGCCCCAATTTTTAGTAATTGTCCCCAAATTTTCTGTCGTTTTCCCAAATTTCAGCAATTGTCTCCAAATTTGGGTAATTGTCCCCAAATCCTGAGTAACTGTCTCCAGATTTTGGGTAATTGGCCCAACATGTCTAATAATTTTCCTCAAATTTGGTGAATTTTTCCCCAAATGGTGGATAATTGTCCCCAAATGTCGGATAATTTTCACCTGATTTGGTGCTGTTGCCTCAAATGTTTTGGTAAGTTTGCCCAAATTTTTGTAATTGTAACCCCCTTGTTTGGTAATTGTCACCAAATTTTGAGTACTTTTTCCCAAATTTTGAGTCATTCTCTCCAAATTTGGGGTAATTGCCCTCAAATTTTGAGTAATTCTCTCCGAAATTTGGGTAATCATCCTCAAATTTTCGGTAAAAGTCTCCAAATTTCGGGAAATTATCCGCAAACTTCGAGTAATTGCCCCCCCAGTTTTGAGGAGCTATCTCAAAACGATGGACATTTTCTCCAAATTTTGTTAATTGTCCCCGGATTTGGGGTAACTGTCACCAAATTTTGAGTCATTTTCACAAGATTTCTTATCGTTTTCATCGAATTTTGTATAATTGTCCCCAAATTAGGGTCACTTTCCTGAAATTTAGAGTAATTGTGCTCATAGGTTTGGTAACTGCCGCAAAATGTGGAGCATCCTCTCAAAATGTTGTGCAACCGTCTCCCACTGTTGGGTAATTGTCCCTAAAATTCTTGTAGTTTGCCACGCATTTTGCGTAATTGTCACCAGATTTTGAATAATCCTTATGAAATTTGGGGTAACTGCCTCCAAATTTTGGTAATTTTGCCACAATGTGTGTAATTCTCTCCATATTTCAGGTAATTGTGGCCAAAAATTTGTGGTAATTGTCGTCAAAATGTTGGGTAATTTGCCACAAATTTTGAGAAATTGTCCCAAAGTCTTGGGAAATTGCCTCCAAATTTTGAGTAATTTTCCCAAATCCTCTTGTAATAGTCCCCGGGTTGAGGGTAAGTGCGCCCGAGTTTATGGGAGTTGTCTCAGAATTTTGAGTAACTGTCCCCAAATATCGTGTCATTTTCCTCCAATTTTGTGCAGATGTCCCAGACTTTCTCTAATTATCCCCAAATGTGGGGTAATTGTCCTCCAATTTTAAGTAATTGCCACAACATTTCTTACGATTTTACCTCGTTTTTTGTATAATTGTCCCCAGTCTCGGGTAATTTTCCTCAAGTTTAGAGTAAATGTCTGCAGATTTGGGGTATTTGCCAGCAAAATCTGGACAGTCGTCTCAAAATCAGGCGTAATTTTCCACCAATTTTGTGTAATTGTCCCCAAATCTTGCATCATTTTCTCCAAACCCTGGGTAATTTCACTCCAGTCGAGGTAAATGTCAGACTATTTTGAGTCATGTTCTTCAAATGTTGGGCAATTGTCTCCCAGTTTGGGGTAATTGTCTCAAACTCTTGGGTAATTGTCCTCCAATTTTAGGCAATTGTCCACAAACTTTGAGGAATTATCTCCAGATTTTGGGTAAGTGTCCAAAAATTGGAGTTGGGTTTGGGGTTAGTGTTTTATGGTTAGGGTTAGGGTGTTGTCTCCACATTTGGGGTAATTGTCCCCAAATTTGGGTAATTGTCCCCAGATTTTAAGTCATTTACTCCAAACTTGGGGTCATTACTCCCCAGTTACTCAGTAATTGTGCACAAATTTGAAATATCTGCCTAAAAACTTCTAGTAATCGTCGCCCGCCAGGTTTTGAGTCATTAGCCCCAGATTTGTAATAATCGTCGCAAATTGTTGAGGCGTTTTGCCAGATTCTTAGGCATTGTCTCAAAATTGTATGTATTTCTCCACAAATTTTGTGTCATTTTCCAAAAAATTTGTGTAATTGTCCCAAATTCTCGGTAACTGTAACCAAATTTTGAGTAATTGTCTTCTAACTTGTCTCAAAGTTATGGGCAATGGTGATTCAAGTCATTAAAATCTTCCACAAGTTTCGTGTATTTGTCTCTACAGTTTTGATAGTTGTGTTCCTACGGAGGGAAATTGTCACCAAACTTTGGGTAATTGACCCCAAATTCTAAGTAATTGTCTCCAATTTTGGCGTAATTGTCTCCAAACGGTGTGTCGTTTTCGACAAATGTTGGGGAAATTGTCCCTAAATAGGGGGTCATTTTGCCCCAATTTTTAGTAATTGTCCCCAAATTTTCTATCGTTTTCCCAAATTTCAGCAATTGTCTCCAAATTTGGGTAATTGTCCCCAAATCCTGAGTAACTGTCTCCAAATTTTGGGTAATTGGCCCAACATGTCTAATAATTTTCCTCAAATTTGGTGTATTTGTCCCCAAATGATGGATAATTGTCCCCAAATGTCGGATAATTTTCACCCGATTTGGGGTTATTGCCTCAAAATTTTTGGTAAGTTTGCTCACATTTTTAGTAATTGTCCCCCCCCACCTTATTGGGTAATTGTCACCAAATTTTGAGTACTTTTTCCCAAATTTTGAGTCATTCTCTCCAAATTTGGGGTAATTGCCCTCAAATTGTGAGTAATTCTCTCCCAATTTTGGGTAATCATCCTCAAATTTTCGGAAACTGTCTCCAAATTTCGGGAAATTATCCGCAAACTTCGGGTAATTGCCCCCCCAGTTTTGAGGAGCTATCTCATAATGATGGACATTTTCTCCATATTTTGTTAATTGTCGCCGGATTTGGGGTAACTGTCGCCAAATTTTGAGTCATTTTCACAAGATTTCTTATCGTTTTATTCCAATTTTGTATAATTGTCCCCAAATTTTGGTCACTTTCCTGAAATTTAGAGTAATTGTGCTCATAGGTTTGGTAACTGCCGCAAAATGTGGAGCATTCTCTCAAAATGTTGGGCAACCGTCTCCCACTGTTGGGTAATTGTCCCTAAAATTCTTGTAGTTTGCCACGCATTTTGCGTAATTGTCACCAGATTTTGAATAATCTTTATGAAATTTGGGGTAACTGCCTCCAAATATGGGGTAATTTTGCCAAAATTTGTGTAATTCTCTCCATATTTCAGGTAATTGTGGCCAAAAATTTTTGGTAATTGTCGGCAAAATGTTGGGCAATTTGCCACAAATTTTGAGAAATTGTCCCAAAGTCTTGGGAAATTGCCTCCAAATTTTGAGTAATTTTCCCAAATCCTCTTGTAATAGTCCCCGGGTTTAGGGTAAGTGCGCCCGAGTTTCTGGGAGTTGTCTCAGAATTTTGAGTAACTGTCCCCAAATATCTTGTCATTTTCCTCCAATTTTGTGCAGATGTCCCAGACTTTCTCTAATTATCCCCAAATGTGGGGTAATTGTCCTCCAGTTTTAAGTAATTGCCACAACATTTCTTACGATTTTACCTCGATTTTTGTATAATTGTCCCCAGTCTCGGGTAATTTTACTCAAGTTTAGAGTAAATGTCTGCAGATTTGGGGTATTTGCCAGCAAAATCTGGACAGTCGTCTCAAAATCAGGCGTAATTTTCGACCAATTTTATGTAATTGTCCCCAAATCTTGCACCATTTTCTCCAAACCCTGGGTAATTTCCCCCAAATCGAGGTAAATGTCAGACTATTTTGAGTCATGTTCTCCAAATGTTGGGCAATTGTCTCCCAGTTTGGGGTAATTGTCTCAAACTCTTGGGTAATTGTCCTCCAATTTTACGCAATTGTCCACAAACTTTGAGGAATTATCTCCAGATTTTGGGTAAGTGTCCAAAAACTGGAGTTGGGTTTCGGGTTAGTGTTTTATGGTTATGGTGTTGTCTCCACATTTGGGGTAATTGTCCCCAAATTTGGGTAATTGTCCCCAGATTTTAAGTCATTTACTCCAAACTTGGGGTCATTACTCCCCAGTTACTCAGTAATTGTGCACAAATTTGAAATAACTGCCTAAAAACTTGTAGTAATCGTCGCCCGCCAGGTTTTGAGTCATTAGCCCCAGATTTGTAATAATCGTCGCAAATTGTTGAGGCGTTTTGCCAAATTCTTAGGCATTGTCTCAAAATTGTGTGTATCTTCCCACAAATTTTGTGTCATTTTCCCGAAAATTTGTGTAATTGTCCCAAATTCTCGGTAACTGTAACCAAATTTTGAGTAATTGTCTTCTAATTTGTCTCAAAGTTATGGGCAATGGTGATTCAAGTCATTAAAATCTTCCACAAGTTTCGTGTGTTTGTCTCTAAAGTTTTGATAGTTGTGTTCCTACGGAGGGAAATTGTCACCAAACGTTGGGTCATTGAACCCAAATTCTAAGTAATTGTCTCCAATTTTTGTGTAATTGTCTCCAAGCGGTCTGTCGTTTTCGACAAATGTTGGGAAATTGTCCCTAAATAGGGGGTCATTTTGCCTCAGTTTTTAGTAATTGTCCCCAAATTTTCTGTCGTTTTCCCAAATTTCAGCAATTGTCTCCAAATTTGGGTAATTGTCCCCAAATCCTGAGTAACTGTCTCCAAATTTTGGGTAATTGGCCCAACATGTCTAAGAATTGTGGCCAAAACTTTGTGGTTATTGTCGGCAAAATGTTGGGTAATTTGCCACAAATTTTGAGAAATTGTCCCAAAGTCCTGGGAAATTGCCTCCAAATTTTGAGTAATTTTCCCAAATCCTCTTGTAATAGTCCCCGGGTTGAGGGTAAGTGCGCCCGAGTTTATGGGAGTTGTCTCAGAATTTTGAGTAACTGTCCCCAAATATCTTGTCATTTTCCTCAAATTTTGTGCAGATGTCCCAGACTTTCTCTAATTATCCCCAAATGCGGGGTAATTGTCCTCCAGTTTTAAGTAATTACCACAAATTTTCTTACGATTTTACCTCGATTTTTGCATAATTGTCCCCAGTCTTCTTTGGGTGTTACGATTAATGTTCGGGTTAGTGATAGGGTTAAGGTCATGATTAAGGTTATGGGTAGGGTTAGGGGTTAGGGGTAGATTTAGGGTAAGTGTTAGAGTTAGAGTTAAGGTTAGGGTTAAGTTTAGGGGTTAGGGTTAGTGTTACGGTTAGGCTTTGTTTTTTTGGTTAGGGTTAGGGATTATGATTAGTGTGAGTGTTAGGGTTATGTTTAGGTTTAATGTTAGCGTTAGTGTTAGGGGTTATGGTTATTGTTATGGTTACCGTTAGGGGTTAGGTATAGGATTACTGTTAGGGTAAGGGTAAGGGTTAGGGTTAGGGTTAGGGTTAGTATTAGGGTTAATATTAGGGGTTAGGTTTTAGGGTTAGGGTTAGAGTTAGGGTTAGGGGTTAGTGTTAGGTTTAGTTTTAGGTTAGGTTTATGACTAGATTTAGGATTCGGGTTAGGGTTAGTGTTAGGGTTTGTGTTGGGTTAGGTTTAGGGTTAGTGTTAGGGTTAGGTATAGGTTTAGGATTAGGGGTTTAGGGTTAATGTCATGTTTATGGTTAGGGTCGGTCCAATATTAAAATAAGGGTTAGTTTTAGGGTTAGGTTTAGTGTCCCTTTAGGGTTAGGCAATTAGTGTTAGGGCCATTTGGGTTAGTGTTAGGGTAAGGATTAGATTTATGTTTCGGTTTAATGTGGGCCCATGATTAGGATAAGTGTTAGAGTTATGGTGAATGTTATGTTTATGGGTTAGGGTTAGGGGTTAGGGTTAGGGGTTTGTGTTTTGTGTTAGTGTTTGTATTAGTGTTAGTGTTAGTGTTGGGTTTAGTGTTTATGGCAAGGTTTAGGATTTGGATTAAGTTTCAGATTAGACTTAGTTTTTGTGTTAGAGGTTAAGGATAGTTTTAGGTTTAGGATTGGACTTTAGTTGTAGAATAAGGGTTAGGATTAGGGTTATTTTTAGGGTTAGGGTTAAGAGTTATGTTTAGGGTTAGGGTTTGGATTAGAGTTAGGGATAGGGTTAGGTTTAGGGGGTTAGGATTAGGGTTAAGATTTAAGGTCAGGGTTATAGTTAGAGGTAAGTGTTAGGGTTAGGGTTACGGTAAGGGTTAGGGTTAGGTTTAGGGTTAGTGTTCGGGTTAGGCATAGGGTCATTTGTGTTATGGTTAGGGTTAGGGTTAGGGTTAAGGTTATGTTTAGGGTTAGGATTAGGGTTAGGATTAGATTTATATTTAGGTTTAGGATGGGCCCAGCATTAGGGTTAGTGTTATAGTTAGGTGTTATGTTTATGGGTTAGGTTAGATGTTAGGGTAAGTAGTCAGGGTTTTGTGTTAGTGTTTGGATTACGATTAGTTTTAGTGTTAGGTGTAGTGTTTAGGGCAAGTTTTAGGGTTCGGATTAAGTTTCAGGTTAGGCTTAGTTTTTGAGTTTAAGATTAATGTTAAGTTTAGGATTAGACTTTAGTTTTAGAATAAGGGTTAGGATTAGGATTAGTGTTAGGGTTAGGGTTAAGAGTTATGTTCAGAGTGAGGGTTTGGATTATAGTTAGGGATAGGTTTAGGGTTAGGGTTAGGTTTGGGTTAGAGTTAGGGTTAGGATTAGGGTTAGGCATTAGTGTTAGGGTTAGGGTTGGGTTAGGTTTAGGGTTAGGGTTAGGGTTATTGTTAGTGTTAGGGTTAGGGTTGGGTTACGTTTAGGGTTAGGGTTAGGGTTAGAGTTAGAGTTATGATCGGGGTTAAGGTTAATGTTAATGTCAAGGTTATGGTTTAGGTTTAAGGTTAGTGTTAGGTTTATGGTTTAGGTTTAGTGTTAGGTTTAGTGTTGGGATAGGGTTAGGATTAGGGTTAGATTTATGTTTAGGTTTAGGGTGGGCCTACTATTAGGATAAGGTTTAGAGTTATTCTGAAGTGCAGTGTTTATGGGTTAGGGTTTGGGGGTTAGGGTTAGGGGTTAGGGTTTTGTGTTAGTGTTTGGATAAGGGTTTGTGTTAGTGTTGGGGTTAGTGTTTAGGCAAGGTTTACGGTTAGGATTAAGTTTCAGGTTAACCTTAGTTTTTGGGTTAGAGATTAAGGTTATGTTTAGGTTTAGGATTAGATTTTAGTTGTAGAATAAGTGTTAGATTCAGAGTTAGTGTTAGGGTTAGGGTTAAGGGTTATGGTTAGGGTTAGGTTTCGGATTAGGGTTAGGGTTAGGGGGTTAGTGTTAGTGTTAAGGCTAGGGTTAGGTTTAGTGTTATGGTTAGGGTTAGGGGTTAGGGTTAGGCTTATGGCTAGGGTTAGTGTTAGGGTTACCGTTAAGATTAGGCTTAGTGTTAGTATTAGGTTTCGGGTTGGATTAGTGTTAGGGTTAGCGTTTTAGGGTTAGTGTTAGGGTTAGTGTTAGTGTTAGGCTTAGGGTTATGTTTAGGGTTGGGTTAGCGTTACGTGCCATTAGCGTTAGGGTTAGGGTTACGCCATTAAGCTTAACTTCATTTGGGTTAGGATTAGATTTAAGTTTATGGTTGGGGTTATGGTTAGATATATGTTTAGGTTTAGGGTCCACCATTAGGATAAGGGTTAGAGTTACGGTTAATTCTTATGTGTATGGGTTATGGTTAGGTGTTTAGGTTAAGGGTTAGGGTTTTGTGTTAGTGTTTGGATTAAGGTTAGTGTAGTGTAGTGTTTAGTGTTTAGGGCAAGGTTTAGAGTTAGGATTAAGTTTCATGTTAGGCTTAGTTTTTGAGTTACAGATTAAGGTTAGGTTTAGGTTTAGGATTAGACTTTAGTTGTAGAATAAGTTTTAGCATTAGTGTCATTGTTAGGGTTAGGGTTAAGAGTTATGTTTAGAGTTAGGGTTTGGAATAGGGTTAGGGATAGGATTAAGGTTTGGGGGTTATAGTTATTGTTAAGAATAGGGTTAGGGTTATGGTTAGGGTTATGATTAGGGTTAGGGTTAGGGCTAGTGTTAGGTTTCAGGTTAGGGTAAGTGTGCCATTAGGGTTAGGGTTAGTGTTAGGCCATTAAGCTTAGGTTCATTTGGGTTAGGATTATGGTTAGGGTTAGGGTTAAGGTTAGGTTAAGTTTAGGGTTAGGGTTATTTTTAGGGTTATGTTTAGGATTAGAGTTAGGGTTTGAGTTAGGGTCAGGGTTAGGAGTTATGTTTAGTGTTAGCATTAGGGTTAAGTTTAGGGTTAGGGGTTAGGGTTAGTGTTAATTTTAGGGTTAGGGTTAGATTTTGGGTTAGTGTTAGGTTTAGGTTTAGGTGTTAGGGTTAGGGTTGAGTTAAGAATAGGTTTAGGCTAAGTGTTAGGGTTCGGGTTAGAGTTAGGTTTAGGGTTGTGTTAGGGTTACGTTTAGGGTTACGGTTAGAGTTAGATTTAGGGGGTTGGGATTATGGTTAGGCTTAGGGTTAGGGTTATGGTTAAGGTGGGATAAGGGTTAATGTGCCATTAGGGTTAGAGTTAGTGTTAAGGTTAGGCCATTTGACTTAGTGTCATTTGGGTTAGTGTTAGGGTTAGGTTTATGGTTAGGGTTCGGGTCAGATTTATGTTTTAGTTTAGGGTGGGCCCACCATTTAGATAAGGGTTAGAGTTACGGTTAAGTGTTATGTTTATGGGTTATGGTTAGGTGTTAGGGTTAAAGGTTAGGGTTTTGTGTTAGTGTTTGGATTAGGGTTTGTGTTAGAGTTGTGTTTAAAGTTTATGGCAAGGTTTAGGATTAAGTTTCAGGTTAGGCTTAGTTTTTGTGTTAGAGATTAAGGTTAGGTTTAGGTTTAGGATTAGACTTTAGTTGTAGCATAAGGGTTAGGATTAAGGTTAGTGTTAGGGTTAGGGTTAAAAGTTATGTTTAGGGTTAGGGTTTGTGTTAGTGTTAGGGTTTGAATTTGTATTAGGGATAGGGCTAGGGTTAGGGGGTAGTGTTAGGGTTATGTTTAGGGTTAAGGTTGGTCCATAATTAATATAAGGGTTTAGTTTAGGGTTAGGATTAGTGTGCCTTTTGGGCTAGGGTTAGGTTTAGGCCATTAGGATTAGGTTCATTTGGATTATGGTTAGGGTTATGGTCAGGGTTTGGATTAGAGTTAGGTGTTAGTGTGAGGGTTAGGTTTAGGTTTATGGGTTAGGGTTAGAGTTAAATGTTAGTGTTAGGCTTAGGGTTATGGTTTAGGGTTAGGTTTAGGGTTAGGATTATTGTTTATGTTTAGGGTTAATGTTAGGGTTAGGTGTTAGGGTTAGGTGTTAGGATTAGGGTTAGGGTTAAATTTAGGGTTAGGGTTAGGGGTTATTGATAGGGTTAGGTTTGTTAAGGTTAGGGTTAGGGTTAGAGTTAGGGTTAGGGTTAGGGTTACGGTTAGGTTTACGGTTAGGTTTGGGTCAGGGTTAGGGCTAAGGTTAGTGTTAATGTTTAGATTTAGGTGTTAGTGTTAGCGTTAGGGTTTGTGTTTGTGTTAGGGATATTGTTATTTTTAGGTGTTAGGGTTAGGGTTAGTGTTAGGGTTGGTTTAGGATTAGGGTTAATGTTAGGGTTATGGTTAGGGTTAGGGTTAATTTTAGGATTAGATTTAGGGTAAGGGTTAGGGTTAGTGTTATGGTTATTATTAGGGTTAGTGTTATGGTTACAATTAGGGTTAGGGTTAGTGTGCCATTCAGGTGAGGGTTAGTGTTAGGCCATTAGGCTTAGGGTCATTTTGGTTAGGGTTAGATTTAGGGTAAGGGTTAGGGCTAGGTTTAGGGTTAGTGTTTGTTTTAGGGTTAGACTTGTGTTAAGAGTAGGGTTAGGGTTAGGGGTTAGATTTAGGTGTTAGGGTTAGGGATAGGGTTAGGGGTAGGGCTAGGATTAGGTTTGGGGTTAGGTTAAAGGTTTAGGTTTATGATTAGGGTTAGTGTTAGGATTAGGTTTATGGTTAGGTTAGGAATAGGGTTAGGGGTTAGAGTTAGGTGTTAGGGGTTAGGGTTAGTGTTAATTTTAGGGTTAGGGTTAGATTTTGGGTTAGTGTTAGGTTTAGGATTAGATTTAGGCTAAGTGTTAGGGTTCGGGTTAGAGTTAGGTTTAGAGTTGTGTTAGTGTTATGTTTAGGGTTAGGATTAGAGTTAGATTTAGGGGTTTGGGATTATGATTAGGCTTAGGGTTAGGGTTGGTCCATAATTAATATAAGGGTTTAGTTTAGGGTTAGGATTAGTGTGCCTTTAGGGCTAGGATTATGTTTAGGCCATTAGGATTAGGTTCATTTGGATTATGGTTTTGGTTAGGGTTTGGATTAGAGTTAGGTGTTAGTGTTAGGGTGAGGGTTAGGTTTAGGTTTATGGTTTAGGTTTAGGGTTAGGGTTAAGGTTAGAGTTAGGGTTAGGGTTAGATTTAAATTTTAGGGTTAGGCTTAGGGTTATGGTTTAGGGTTATGTGTAGGGTTAGGATTATAGTTTAGGTTTAGGGTTAGGGTTAAGGTTAGGTGTTAGGATTAGGGTTAGGGTTAAATTTAGGGTTATGGTAGGGGTTAGGGTTTGGTTTAGGGTTAAATTTAGGATTAGAGGTTAGGGTTAGGGTTCAGGTTAGAGTTAAGTTTTGCGTTAGGGGTTAGGGTTAGGTTTATGTTTATTGTTAGTTGTTAGGGTTTTGTTTAGGGTAAGGGTTAGGTTTAGAATAAAGTGTTAGTGTTAGGGTTATGGTTATTGTTAGGTTTAAAGTTAGGGTTAGGTTTACGTTTGGGTTTAGGTTTAATATTAGGGTTAGAGTTAGGGTTAGGTTTGGTTTAGGGTGAGGGTTAACGTAAGTTTTAGGTGTTATGTTAGTGTTAGGGTTACGGTTAGGTTTATAGTTAAATTTAGGGTTACTTTAAGGGTTAGGTTTAGTATTAGGGTTAGATTTATGTTTAGGATTAGGGTGGTCCCACCATTAGGATAAGGGTTTGAATTATAGTTAAGTGTTATGTAATGGGTTAGGGTTAATGTTTAGGGTTTTGTGTTAGTGTTTGGATTAGGGTTAGTGTTAGTATTGTGTCTAGTGTTTAGGGCAAGGTTTAGGGCTTGGATTAAGTTTCAGGTCAGGCTTAGTTTTTGGGTTAGAGATTAATATTAGGTTTAGGTTTAGGGTTAGACTTTAGTTGTAAAATACGGGTTAGGATTAGGGTTTCTGTTAGGGTTAGAGTTAAGAATAATATTTAGGGTTAGGTTTTGGATTGGGGTTAGTTATATGGTTAAGGTTAGGGGGTTTGGGTTAGTGTTAGGGTTAAGGTTAGGATAAGGGTTATGGTTAGGATTAGGAGTTAGGGTTAGGGTTACGGTTAGGGTAAGTGTTACAGCTAGGGTTAGTGTTAATGCTAGGTGTTAGGGTTAGGGTTAGGGTTAAAGTTAGGGTAAGGGTTTAGTGCTAGGGATAATATTATGGTAAGGGTTAGGGTTGGGTTATTGTTAGTTTTATATTTAGTGTTAGGGTTCGGTTTAGGGTTAGATCTGGGTTAGGGTTAGGTTCAGAGTTATGGTTAGGGTTAAGGTTTATGGTTAGGGTTAGTGTTAATTTTAGGGTTAGGTTTAAGTATTAGGTTTAGGGTTAGAGTAAGTGTTATTGTTAAGGTCATCAGGGTTAGGGTTAAGGGTAAGGTTAGTGTTAGGTCTGGGTTTAGGGTTAAGGGTAAGGGTTATGGTTAGGATTAGAGTTAAGTTTGGGTTAGGATTAGGGTTAGAGGTTAGAGTTAGGTGTTAGTGTTAGGGTCATTGTTAGCATTAGGGTTAGGGTTAGTGTTAGGGTTGGGTTAGTGTTCGGGTTTGGGTTGGGGTTGTGTTAGGGATATGGTTATGGTTAGGTTTAGCGTTAGGGATACGGTTACGGTTAGGTTTAGGGTTAGGGTCGTTAGGTTTAGGGTTATGGTTACAGTTAGGGTTGTGTCAGGGTTAGGGTTAGGGTTAAAGGTTATAGTTAGGTGTTAGGGTTTGTGTTAGGTTTAGGGTTAGGGTTAGGATTAGGGTTGGTTTAGGGTTAGATTTATTCTTAGGGTTATGGTTAGGTTAGGGTTAGGGTTAGGGTTTGGGTTTAGGGTTAGTGTTAATGTTAGGGTTAGGTTTAGGGTTAAAGTTAGGTTTAGGGTTAGGTTTAGATTTATGTTTAGTCTTAGGGTGGGCCCAGCATTAGTATAAGGGTTAGAATTATAGTTAAGTATTATGTCTATTGGGTTAGTGTTAGGGGTTATGGTTAGTGTTGGGGTTAGTTTTTAGTGTAAGGTTTAGGGCTAAGATCAAGTTTCAGGTTTGGCTTATTTTTTGTGTTAGAGATTAAGGTTAGGTTTAAGTTTAGGATTAGGCTTTAATTGTAGAATAAGGGTTAGGATTAGTGTTAGTATTAGGGTTAGGGTTAAGAGTTATATTTAGGGTTAGGGTTTGGATTAGTGTTAGGGATATGGTTAGGGTTAAGGGATAAGCATTAGTGTTACGGTTAGAGTTAGGGTTAGTGTTATGGTTAGGGTTGGGATAGGGTTAGTGTGCCATTAGGATTAGGGTTAGGCCATTAAGCTTAGGGTCATTTGGGTTAGGGTTGGTGTTAGGTTTAGGGTTAGGGTTAGGGTTAATGGTTAGATTTAGTTGTTAATGTTAGGATAAGGGTTTGTGTTAGTGTTGGGGATATTGTTATTGTTAGGTGTTAGGATTAGGGTTAGTGTTAGGGTTGGTTTAGTATTAGGGTTAATGTTAGGGTTATGGTTAGGTTTAGGGTTAAGGTTAGGGGTTATGGTAAATGTTAGTGTTAGGGTTAGGTTTAGGGTTAGATTTATCTTTAGAATTATGGTGGGCGCACTCTTAGGATAATGTTTAGAGTTACAGTTAAGTATTATGTTTATGGGTTAGGGTTAGGTGTTAGGTTTAGGAGTTCTTATTTTGTTATAGTGTTTGGATTAGGGTTAGTGTTAGTGTTGGGGTTAGTGTTTAGGACAAGGTTTGGGGCTAGCATTAAGTTTAAGGTTAGGCTTATTTTTCGTGTTAGAGATTAAGGTTAGGTTTAGGTTTTGGATTAGACTTTAGTTGTAGAATAAGGGTTAGGATTAGGGTTAGTGCTAGGGTTACGGTTAAGGATTATGTTTAGGGTTAGGGTTTTGATTAGGGTTAGGGTTAGATTTAGGGTTAGATTTAGGTTTTGGATTAGAGTTAGGGATAGGGTTAATGTTAGGGGGTTAGGGTTAGGGGTTAGATTAAGGTGTTAGGGTTAGGGGTAGGGTTAGGGGTAGGGCTAGGATTAGGTTTGGGGTTAGGTTAAAGGTTTAGGGTTATGATTAGCGTTAGTGTTAGGATTAGGGTTATGGTTGGGTTAGGATTAGGGTTAGGGGTTATAGTTAGGTGTTAGGGTTAGGGATAGGGTTAAGTATACTGTTAGGTTTGGGTTAGTGTTATGGTTAGGTGTTAGGGTTAGTGTTAGGGTTACGGTTAGGTTTAGGGATAGTGTTAGGGATAGGGTTAGGGGCGTTAGGGTTAGGGTTATGTTTAGAGTTAATGTTAGGTTTAGACTTGGGGTTAGGGGTTAGGATTAGGGTTAGAGATAGGGTTATGGTTCTGGTTAGGGTTCTGGTTAGGATTTGGTTAGGGATAGGGTTATGGTTAGGTGTTATAGTTAGGGTTAGGGTTAGGTTTATGTTAGGGTTGGGGTTAGGGGTTAGGGTTAGGGTTACAGTTAGGGTTAGGGTTATGTTTGGGTGTTACTATTAGGGTTAGGGTTAGTGATTGTGTTATGGTCATGCTTAAGGTTATGGGTAGGGTTAGGGGTTAGGTGTAGATTTAGAGTAAGGGTTAGAGTTAGAGTTAAGGTTAGGGTTATGTTTAGGGTTAGGGTTAGTGTTACGGTTAGGCTTTGTTTTGTAGTTAGGGTTAGGGTATATGATTAGGGTGAGTGTTAGGGTTAGGTTTAGGTTTAATGTTAGCATTAGGGTTAGGGATAGGGTTAGGGTTATGGTTAGCGTTAGGGGTTAGGGATAGGATTACTGTTAGGGTAAGTCTTAGGGTTAGGGTTAGTGTTAGGGTTAATATTAGGGGTTAGGTTTAGGGTTAGGGTTAGAGTTAGGGTTAGGTGGTAGTGTTAGGGTTTGTTTTAGGTTAGGTTTATGGCTAGAGTTAGGATTCGGGTTAATGTTAGTGTTAGGGTTTGTGTTGGGTTAGGTTTAGGGTTAGTGTTAGGGTTAGGTATAAGTTTAGGATTAGGGGTTTAGGGTTAATGTCATGTTTAGGGTTAGGGTCGGTCTAATATTAAAATAAGGGTTAGTTTTAGGGTTAAGGTTAGTGTCCCTTTAGGGTTAGGCAATTAGTGTTAGGGCCATTTGGGTTAGTGTTAGGGTTAAGGTTATGGTTAGGGTTAGGATTAGATTTATATTTCAGTTTAGTGTGGGCCCACGTTTAGGATAAGTGTTAGAGTTATGGGGACTGTTATGTTTATGGGTTAGGGTTAGGGGTTAGTGTTTTGTGTTGGTGTTTGTATTAGTGTTAGTGTTAGTGTTGGGGTTAGTGTTTAGGGCAAGGTTTAGGGTTAGGATTAAGTTTCAAATTAGGCTTAGTTTTTGGGTTAGAGATTAAGGTTACGTTTAGGTTTAGGATTGGACTTTAGTTGTAGAATAAGGGTTAGGATTAGGGTTATTTTTAGGGTTAGGTTTAATAGTTATGTTTAGGGTTAGGGTTTGGATTAGAGTTAGGGATAGGGTTAGGATTAGGGGGTTAGGATTAGGGTTAATGTTAGGGTTAAGTTTAGATTTAAGGTTAGGGTTATGGTTAGAGTTAGGTGTTAGGGTTAGGGTTACGGTAAGGATTAGGGTTAGGGTTAGGGTTAGTGTTCGGGTTAGGCATAGGGTCATTTGTGTTAGGGTTAGGGTTATGGTTCGGCTTAGGGTTAGATTTATGCTTAGATTTAGGTGGGCCCACCATTAGGATAAGGGTTAGAACGATGGTTATGTGTTATGTTTATGGGTTAGGGTTAGGGGTTAGGGTTAGTCTTAGTGTCAGGGTTAAGAGTTATATTTAGGGTTAGTGTTTGTATTAGGGTTAGGTTTATGGTTAGGGTTCGGGTCAGATTTATGTTTTAGTTTAGGGTGGGCCCACCATTTAGATAAGGGTTAGAGTTTCAGTTAAGTGTTATGTTTATGGGTTATGGTTAGTTGTTAGGGTTAAAGGTTAGGGTTGTGTGTTAGTGTTTGGATTAGGGTTTGTGTTAGAGTTGTGTTTAATGTTTATGGCAAGGTTTAAGATTAAGTTTCAGATTAGGCTTAGTTTTTGTGTTAGAGATTAAGGTTAAGTTTAGGTTTAGGATTAGACTTTAGTTGTAGCATAAGGGTTAGGATTAGGGTTCGTGTTAGGGTTAGGGTTAAGAGTTATGTTTAGGGTTAGGGTTTTTGTTAGGGTTAGGGTTTGAATTTGGATTAGGGATAGGGTTAGGGTTAGGGGGTTAGGGTTAGGGTTAGGGGGTTAGGGTTAGGGTTAGGTTTAGGGGTAGGATTTGTCCGTAATTAATATAAGGGTTTAGTTTAGGGTTAGGGTTAGTGTGCCTTTAGGGCTAGGGTTAGGTTTAGGCCAGTAAGATTAAGTTCATTTGGATTATGGTTTGGGTTAGGGTTAGGGTTTGGATTAGAGTTAGGTGTTAGTCTTAGGGCTAGGGTTAGGGTTATGTTTAGAGTTAAGTGTTTGTGTTAGGGTTAGGGTTGGTGTTAGTGTTTGGGTTAGTGTTATGTTTGGGCTTAGTGTCAGGGTTAGGTTTATGGGTAAGTGTTAGGGTTAGGGTTTGGGTTAGGGCTAGTGTTAGGTTTCGAGTTAGGGTAAGTGTGATATTATGTTTAGGGTTAGTGTTAGGGTTAGGCCATTAGGCTTAGGGTCATTTGGGTTAGGGTTATGGTTAGGGTTTGTGTTAGCATTGGGGGTTAGTGTTAGGGTTAGGTTTAATGTTAGTGTTAGGGTTAGGTTTTAGGGTTAGGTTCAGGGTTACAGTAAGGGTTAGATTTATGTTTTGGTTTAGGGTGGGCCCACCATTAGGATAAGGATTAGAGTTATGGTTAAGTGTTATGTTTATATATTAGGGTTAGGGGTTAGGGTTAGCAGTTATGGTTTTGTGTTAGTGTTTGGATTAGGATTAGTGTTAGTGTTGGGTTTAGTGTTTAGGGCAAGGTTTAACGTAAGAATTAATTTTCAGGGTAGGGTTAGTTTTTTTGTTAGAGATTAAGGTAAAATGTAGGATTAGACATTATTTGTAGAATAATTGTTAGGTTTAGGTTTAGTATTGGGGTTAGGGTTAGGGTGTTATGGTTAGGGTTAGAGTTAGAGTCATTAGGGTTAGGTTTATGGTTAGGGTTGGGGTTAGGTTTAGGATTCGATTTAGGGTTAGGGTTGTGGTTAAGGTTTAGGGTTATGGTTAGGTTTAGGGTTAGGGTTGGGTTAGGGTTAGGGTTAGATTTATGGTTAGGGTTATGTTTAGGGTTAGTATTAATGTTCAGCTTAGGGTTAGTTTTAGAGTCGGTTAGGGTTTTGTTTAGGGTTAGGGTTAGGGTTCAGGTTAGGGTTAGGGTTAGGATTAGGGTTAGGGTTAGGTTTAGGTTTAGGGTTTGGATTAGGTTTAGATATAGGTGTAAGGTTAGTGGGTTAGGTTTAGTGTTAGGGTTAGTGTTATATTTAGGGTTATATTTAGGGTTGCGTTTGGGTTAGCATGCCATTAGAGTTAGGTTTAGGTTTAGGCCATTAGGCTTTAGGTTATTTGGGTTAGGGTTAGAGTTTAGTTTATGGTTAGTTTTAGAGTTAGGTTCATGTTTAGGATTAGGATGGGCCCACCATTAGGATAAGGGTTAGAGTTATGGTAAATTTTTTTGTTTATGGGTTAGGGTTAGGGGTTAGGTTTAGTGTTTTGGGAAAGGTTTAGAGATAGGATTAAGATTCAGGTTAGGCTCAGTTTTTTGGATAGAGATTAAGATAAGATTTAGTTTTAGGGTTAGACTTTACTTGTAGTACAATGTTTAGGAAAAGTGTTAGTGTTAGGGTATATGTTTATGGTTAGGGTGTGGATTAGGGTTAGGGATAGTGTTAGTGTTGGGGGGTAGGGTTAGTTTGAGGGTTAGGGTTAGGGCCATTAGGTTTTGGGTTAGTGTTACGGTTAGGGTATCGTTTAGGGTTAGGTTTAGGGTTAGGGTTGGGTTATAGTTAGGGTTAGGGCTAGGGTTAGGGTTTAGAGTTAGTTGTTCGGGTTAGTGTTAGGGTTAGGGTTCATGTAAGGGCTAGGTGTTAGTCACAGTGTTATGGGTATTGTTGGGGTAGGTTTAGGGTTAAGGTTAGTGTTAGGTTTGATTTAGGGGCTAGGATTAGTGTTAGGGTTAGTTTTAGGTTTAAAGTTAGGATTAGGGTTAGAATTATGTTTAGATTTACGGTGGGCCCAACATTAGGATAACGGTTTGAGTTTTGGTTAGATGTTATACTTATGGGTTAGGGTTAGGGGTTAGGGATAGGAATTAGGATTTTGTGTTAGTGTTTGGATTAGGGTTATTGTTAGTGTCAGGTTTAGTGTTTAGGGCAAGGTTTAGGGTTAGGATTAATTTTCAGATTAGGCTTAGTTTTTGTGTTAGAGATAAAGGTTAGGTTTCGATTTAGGATTAGACTTTAGTTGTAGCATAAGAGTTAGGATTAGGGTTAGTGTTAGTGTTAAGTGTTATGTTTAGGGTTAGGATTTGGATTAGGGATAGGGATATTGTTGTGTTTAGGGGGTTAGTGTTGGTGTTTTGATTAGGGTAAGGGGTAGGGTTTTTATGGTTAGGGTTAGGGTTAGGGTTAGGGTTAGGGTTAGGGTTAGAAGTATGGCTAGGCTTAGATTTAGGGTTTGGATTAGGGTTAAGGATAGGGTTAGGTTTAGGTGGTTATGGTTAGTCTTAGTTTTAGATTTAGAGTTAGGGTTACGTTTAGGTTTGGGTTATTATTAGTGTGCCATTAGTGTTAGGGTTAGGGTTAAGGTTAGGCCATTAGACTTAGGGTCAGTTGGGTTAGGGTTAGGGTTAAATTTATGTTTAGGTTTAGGGTGGGCCTACCATTAGGATAAGGGTTAGAGTTATGGTTAAGTGCTGTATTTATGGGTTAGGGTTATGGGTTAATGTTTTGTGTAGGTGTTTGGATTAGGGTTAGCGTTATTTTTGGCTTTAGTGTCTAGGGCAAGGTTTAGGGATAGGATTAAGTTTCAGGTTAGGCATTTTTTTTAGTTAGAAATTAAGGTTAGATTTAGGTGTAGGATTAGATTTTAGTTGTAGAATCAGACTTTAGTTGTAGAATCAGGGTTTGGATTAGGGTTAGGGTTAGGGTTAAGAATTATATTTAGGATTAGGGTTAGGATTCTGGTTAGGGTTAAGTTTAGGGGTTAGGGTTAGTGGTTAGAGTTAGGTTTATGTTAAGTTTACTTTAAAGATTAGTTCTTGGGTTAGGGGTAGAGTTAGGGTTAGGGTTAAGGTTAGGGTTTTGGTTAAGTTTAGGGTCAGGGGTTAGGGGTAGTGTAAGGGTTAGTGTTAGGGATAGAGTTAGGGGGTTAAGGTTAGTATTAGTGTTAGGGTTAGGTTTAGGGTTATTAGGGTTATGGTTAGGGTTAGCGTTAAGGTTAGGGTTAGGGTTAGAGTTAGATTTAAGGTTAGTGGTTAGGGTTAGGGTTAGAGTTAGATTTAAGGTTAGTGGTTAGGGTTAGTGTTAGGTTTAGGCTCACTAGTGTTAGGATTATGGTTAGGGTTAGTGGTAGGGTTAGTGGTAGGGATTAGGGTTAGGTTTAGGTTTAGGTTTAGAGTTAGGGTTAGGGTTTGGGTTAGGGTGGGGTTATGGTTTAGGTTTAGTGGTATTTTTAGGTTTAAGGTTAGGGATTAGGTTTAGAGTTTAGGGTTGGGGTAAGGGGTTAGTGTTAGTGTTAAGGTTGGGGTTTGAGTTGGGGTTAGTGTTAGGGTTCGGGTTAGGGTTGGTGTTAAGGGTTAGGCTTTAGGGTTACTATTAGGGTTAGGTTTAGGGTTAGTGTTAGGGTAAGGCTTTAGGGTTATTATTCGGGTTATTTTTAGGTTTAGGGTTGATGTTTAAGGTTAGTGTTTAGGGTTAGTGTTAGGGTTAGATTCTAGGCTTAGTGTTAGGTTTAATGTTAGTTAGTGTTTAGGATAGTTTTAGGGATAGGGTTAGGTTTAGGGTTAGGGTTACTGTTAGGGTAAGGTTTAGGGTTAGTGTTAGGGTTAGGATTAGGGTTAGGCTTAGTGTCAGTAGGGTTAGGGTTAGGTTTAGGTGTTATTGTTAGAGTTAGGGTTAGGGTTATGGTTTAGGTTATGTTTTAGAGTTTGTGTTAGATTTATGTTAAGTTTTAGGGTGGGCCCACGATTAGGATAAGGGTTAGAGTTTTGGTTAAGTGTTATTTTTATGGGTTAGAATTAGGGGTTAGGTTTAGTGGTTAGGGGTTTGTGTTATTGTTTTGCGTAGAGTTATTGTTATGGTTCGGGTTAGTGTTTAGGGCAAGGTTTAGGGTTAGGATTAAGTTTCAGGTTAGGCTTAGGGTTTTGGGTTAGAGATTAAGGTTAGATTTAGGATTACACTTTAGTTGTAGAATAAGGGTTAGGATTTGGGTTAGTGTTAGGGTTAGGGTTAAGAGTTATGTTTAGGGTTAGGATTAGGGTTAGTTTTAGGGTTAGGTTTAGGGTTAGGGTAGGTTTCGATTTAGGATCTGTGTTAGGGTTAATAGTTATGTTTAGGGTTATGATTAGTGTTAGGTTTAGTGTTAGGGTTAGGATTAGGGATGGGGTTAGATGTAGGATTTGTATTAGGATTCGGGATAGGTTTCGGGTTAGTCGTTTACGGTCAGTTTTAGAGTTAGGGTTAGGGTTGGGTTAGGTTTAGGCCTTTAATCTTTGTGTCTTTTGGGTTAGGTTTAGGGTTATGGTTAGTGTTAGTGTTAGGTTTAGGGTTAGGTTTAGTGTTAGGGTTGAGTTAGGTTTAGGTTTAGGGTTAGGGGTTAGAGTTAGGTGTTATGATTAGGCTTAGGGTTAGGGTTAGGGCTAGGTGTTAAGGTTATGGTTAGGGTTGTGTTATAATTAAGGTTAGGTTTATTGTTAGGGTTACAGTCATTAGGGTTATAGTTAGGGTTAGCGTTAGGGTTAGTGTTAGGGATTAAGGTTAGGAGTTAGGTTTAGGAGTTTGGGTTTTGTGTTAGTGTTTGGATTAGTGTTAGTGTTAGTGTTGGGATTAGTGTTTAGGGCAAGGTTTAGGGTTAGGATTAAGTTTCAGATTAGGCTTAGTTTTTGGGTTAGAGATTAAGGTTAGTTTTAGGTTTAGGATTAGACCTTAGTTGTAGAGTAAAGTTTAGGATTAGGGTTAATGTTAGGGTTAGGGTGAAGAGTTATTTTTAGGATTAGGGTTTGGATTAGGGTTAGGTTTAGGAGGTTAGGGTTAGTGTTAGGATTATGGTTAGGGTCATTAGGGTTAGGGTTAGGCTTAGGCTTAGGTGTAGGATTAGAGTTAGAGTTAGGCTTAGTTGCAGGATTAGGTTCAGGGTTAGGGTTAGAATTAGGTTTGTGTTAGGGTTAGGTTTACGCTTAGGTGTTAGAGTTATGTGTTATTGTTAGTGTTGGGGTTTGGGTTAAGTTTAGGGGTTACGCTTAGAATAAGGGTTAGGGTTAGGGTAATGTTTAGGGTTAGAGTTGCATTAGGGTTAGGGTTAGGGCTTGAGTTAGGATTTGGATTAGAGTACGGATTAGAGTTTGGATTAGGGTTAGGGTAGGGTTGGGGGTTAGTGTTAGGGATTAGGGATATTGTTAGTGTTAATGTTAGGGCTAGTCTTACGGTTCTGGTTAGGGTTAAGGTTGTGTTAGGGTTAGGGTTAGGGTTAGGGTTAGATTTAGGGCTTGAGTTAGGGTTAGGGTTAGATTTAGTGTTAGGGTTTGCATTAGGGTTAGGTATAGTGTTAGGGGTTAGGGTTTTGTGTTAGTGTTTGGATTAGTGTTATTGTTGGGGTTAGCGTTTAGGGCAAGTTTTATGGTTAGGATTAAGTTCAAGGTTAGGCTTTGTTTTTTGAGTTAGAGATTAAGTTTAGGTTTAGGTTTATGATTAGACTTTAGTTGTAGAATAAGGGTTAGGGTTAGGGTTAGGGTTAGGTTTAGGGTTAAGATTTATGTTTAGGGTTAGGGTTTCGATTAGGGTTAGGGATAGTGTTAGGCTTAGAGGGTTATGGGTAATGTTTAGGTTATGATTCGTGTTAAGGTTAGGGTTAGTGTTATGGTTAGGGTTGGGTTTAGGGTTAGGATTAGGGTAAGTGTTAGTATTAGTGTTAGGGATAAGTTTAGGGGTTAGGGATAGGGGTTAGGTTTAGGGTTAGGCTTAGGTTTAGGGTTAGTGGTTAGGGGTTAGGGGTAGGGTTAGAGTGAGGGATAGGGTTAGGGATATCGATATTATTAGGGTTAGGGTTAGTTTTAGGGTTAGTGATAGGGTTAGGGATATCGATATTATTAGGGTTAGGGTTAGTTTTAGGGTTAGGGTTAGGGTCAGGTTTAGCGTTAATGTTAGGGTTAGGGTTATGGTTAGGGTTAGGTTTGTATTAGGGTTAGGAGTAGGGTTAGGGTTAGGTGTTTAGGGTTAGTTTTAGGGATAGGTTTAGGGTTATGGTTATGGTTATGCTCGATTAGTGTTAGTTTGCTATTAGGGTTAGGGTTAGGGTTAGACCATTAGGCTTAGGGTCTTTTGGGTTAGGGTTAAGGTTAGGATTAGGGTTATGGTTAGTGTTGGGTTATGGGTAGGGTTAGGGTTAGGCAGTAGAGTTTGTTGTTAGGTTTAGAATTAGGGTTAGGGTTAGGATAAGTGTTAGGCTTAAGGCTAGGTGTTAGGATTAGGGTTAGGGTTGCGTGACTGTTAGGGTTAGGGTTAGGGTTAGGGTTAGGGTTAGGGTTAGGGTAGGGTTAGGTTTAGGGTTAGGGTCAGGGTTAGGGTGAGGGCTGGGGTTAGGTGTTAGGGTTATGGTTAGGGTTACGGTTAGTGTTATGGGTAGGGTTGGGTTATGTTTAGGGTTGGGTTATGTTTCGGGTTAGGGTTAGGGGTTAGAGTTACGTGTTAGTGTTAGGGTTTGTGTTAGATTTAGGTTTAGAATTAGGCTTAGGTGTTAGGGTTAGTGATAGTGTTGGTGTAGATTTACGGTTAGTGTTAGGGTTGTGGTTGGTGTCATTAGGGTTAGGGTAGGATTATTGTTAGGGTTAGGGTTGGGGTTAGTGTTGTGTTTAGTGTTTAGGGCAAGGTTTAGGGCTAGGATTAAGTTTCAGGTTAGGCTTTTTTTTTGGGTTAGCTATTAAAGTTAGGTTTAGGATTACAATTTATTTGTAGAATAAGGGTTAGTATTAGGGTTAGTGTTAGAGTTAAGATTTATTTTTAAGGTTACAGTTTGGATTAGTGTTAGGAATAGGATTCGGGTATTAGTGTTAATGTTAGGGTTAGGATTAGGATTAGGGTCATTATGGTTAGGGTTAGGATTAGGGTTAGGGTTATAGTTAGTGTAAGGGTTCGGGTTAGGTTTAAGTTTAGGGTTAGTTTAGGGTTCGTTTTGGGTTAAGATTAGGGTTAGGGCTAGGTTTAGAGTATGAATCAGGGTTAGGGATCAGTTCAATGTTAGGGGATAGGGTTAGATTTAGTGTTGGGTTTAGGTTTAGAGTTACGGATAGTGTTGGGTTAGGTTTAGAGTGCCATTAGGGTTAGGGTTTTCGTTTGGCCTTTAGGCTTAGTGTCATTTGGATTAGCGTTAGGGTTAAGTTTATGGTTAGAGTTAGGGTTAGATTTATGTTTAGGTTTAGGGTAGGCCCACCATTAGGATAAGGATTAGAGTTATGGTTAATTGTTATGTTTATGGGTTAGGTTTAGGGGTTAGGTCTAAAGGTTAGGGTTTTGTGTTAATGTTTTGACTAGGGATACTTTTAGTGTAGTATTTATTGTTTAGGGCTAGGTTTAGATTTACGATTAAGTTTAAGGTTAGGCTTAGATTTTGGGTTAGAGATTAAGATTAGGTTTAGGTTTAGAATTAGACTTTAGTTGTAGCGTAAGGTTTAGGATTAGGGTTAGTGTTATGGTTAGAGTTAAGATTTATGTTTAGGGTTAGAGTTTGTATTAGGGTTAGGGATAGGGATAGGGTTAGGGGGTTAGGGTTAGTGTTAGGGTTAGGGTCATTAGGTTTAGGGTTAGGGTTATGGTTAGGTTTAGGGTTATGGTTCAAGTTAGGGTTGCGTTAGGGTTAGGTTTAGGGTTATGGTTAGGTTTAAGGTTAGGGTTAGGATTAGGGTTAGTGTTAGGGTTAGTGTTAGGGTGAGGGTTAGGGTGGGAATATGATTAGTGTGCCATTAGGGTTAGGGTTATGGTTAGGGTTAGGCCAATACTCTTAGGGTCATTTGGGTTAGGATTAGATTTAAGTTTATGGTTAGGGTTATGGTTAGATATATGTGTCCACCATTAGGATAAGGGTTAGAGTTATGGTTAATTGTTATGCGTATGGGTTATGGTTAGGTGTTTGGGTTAAGGGTTAGGGTTTTGTGTTAGTGTTTGGATTAAGGTTAGTGTAGTGTAGTGTTTAGTGTTTAGGGCAAGGTTTAGAGTTAGGAATAAGTTTCATATTAGGCTCAGTTCTTGGGTTACAGATTAAAGTTAGGTTTAGGTTTAGGATTAGACTTTAGTTGTAGAATAAGTTTTAGGATTAGGGTTAGGGTTAGGGTTGAGGTTGAGTTATGTTTAGAGTTAGTGTTTGGAATAGTGTTACGGATAGGGTTAAGGATTGGGGGTTAGGTTTATTGTTAGGGTTAGGGTTATGGTTAAAGTTGGGAGTTAGGGTTAGGGTTAGGGTTAGGGTTAGTGTTAGGGTTAGCGTTAGGGTTAGGTTTAGGTTTAGTGTCAGCGTAAGTGTTAGGGTTAGGTTTAGGGTTAGGGCTAGTGTGAGTTTTCGGGTTATGGTTATTGTGCCATTAGGGTTAGGGTTAGTGTTAGGCCATTAAGCTTAGGTTCATTTGGGTTAGGGTTATGGTTATGGTTAGTGTTAGGTTAAGGTTTAGGGTTAGGGTTAGGGTTATTGTTAGGGTTATGTTTAGGGTTAGAGTTAGGGTTTGTGTTAGGGTTAGGAGTTATGTTTAGTGTTATAGTTAGGGTTACGTTTAGGGTTAGGGGATAGGGTTAGGGTTATTTTTAGGGTTAGGTGTTAGGGTTAAAGGTTAGGGTCTTGTGTTAGTGTTTGGGTTAGGATTTTTGTTAGAGTTGTGTTTAATATTTACGGCAAGGTTTAGGATTAAGTTTCAGGTTAGGCTTAGTTTTTGGGTTAGAGATTAAGGTTAGGTTTAGGTTTAGGATTAGACTTTAGTTGTAGCATAAGGGTTAGGATTAGGGTTAGTGTTAGGGTTAGGGTTAAGAGTTATGTTTAGGGTTATGGTTTGTGTGAGGGTTAGGGTTGGAATTTGGATTAGGGATAGAGTTAGGGGGTTAGTGTTAGGGTTAGGTTTAGTGTTAGGGTTTGTCCATAATTAAAATAAGATTTTAGTTTAGGGTTAGGGTTAATGTGCCTTTGGGGTGTGAATTAGATTTACTCCTTTAGGATTATGTTCATTTGGATTATGGTTAGGGTTAGGGTTTGGATTAGGGTTAGGTGTTAGTGTTAGGGTTAGGGTGTGGGTTAGTGTTAGGGTTAGGGTTACGTTTTGGGTTAGGGTTAGGTTTAGAGTTAACTGTTGGTGTTAGGATTTGTGTTAGTGTTAAGGTTAACGGTATGTTTAGGCTTAGTGTCAGGGTTAGGTTTATTGGTAAGTGTTAGGGTTAGGGTTTGGGTTAGGGCTAGTGTATGTTTCGGATTAGGGTAATTGTGATATTATGTTTAGGGGTAGTGTTAGGTTTAGGCCATTAGGCTTAGGGTCATTTGGGTTAGGGTTATGGTTAGGGTTTGTGTTAGGGTTGGGGGTTAGGGTTAGGGTTAGGTTTAATGTTAGTGTTAGGGTTAGGATTTAGGGTTACGCTCAGGATTAGGGTAAGGGTTAGATTTATGTTTTGGTTTAGGGTGGGCCCACTATTAGGATAAGGGTTAGAGTTATTTTTAAGTGTTATGTTTATGGATTAGGGTTAGGGGTTAGGGTTAACAGTTATGGTTTTGTGTTAGTGTTTGGATTAGGATTAGTGTTAGTGTTGGGTTTAGTGTTTATGGCAAGTTTTAGTGTAAGGATTAATTTTCAGGGTGGGGTTAGTTTTTGAGTTAGAGATTAAGGTAAAATGTAGGATTAGACTTTAGTTGTAGAAAAAGTGTTAGGATTAGGGTTAGTGTTGGGGTTAGGGTTAGGGCTTTAGGATTAGGGTAAGGTTACGATTAGGGTTAGAGTTAGAGTCATTAGGTTTAGGTTTATGGTTAGGCTTAGGGTTAGGTTTATGGTTAGGGTTAGGGTTAGGTTTAGGGTTTGGTTAGGGTTAGGTGTTTTGTTAGGGATATGTTTAGGTTTAGGGAGGGCCCACCGTTAGGATAAGGGTTAGAGTTATGTTTAAGTGTAAAGTTTATTGGTCAGTTTTAGGGATTAGGATTAGGGGTTAGGTTTTTTTGTTAGTGTTTGTATTAGGGTTTGTGTTAGGGTTAGGGTTAGTGATTAGGGCAAGTTTTAGTGTTAGGTTTAGGATTAGTGTTCTTTTAGGGTTAGGGTTAGGGTTAGGTTTAGGCCATCATGCTTAAGGTCATTTAGATTAAGGTTAGGGTTAGGATTAGGGTTTGGGTTCAATTTAGGGTTTAGGTTTAAGGTAAGTTTTAGGGTTAGTGTTAGTGTTAGGTTTAGGGTTATATTTAGGGTTAGTGTTAGGGTTCGGGTTAGGGTTACGATTAGGGTTATATTTATGGGTTAGAGTTAAGTGTTAGGGTTAGTGTTAGTGTTAGGGTTAGAGTTACGGGTTAGGGTTACGGGTAGTGGTTAGGGTTATGGTTAGGGTTTAAAGTTAGGGTTAGTGTTAGCTTTATTGTTAGGGTTAGGGGTAGATTTATGTTTAGGTTTAGGGTGGGCCCACCATTAGGACAAGGGTTAGAGTATTTTTTAAGTGTTATGTTTATGGGTTAGGGTTAGGGTTAGGGTTAGGGTTAGGGTTAGGGTTAGGGTTAGGGTTAGGTTTAGGGTTGGGTTAGGGTTAGGGATAGTGTTAGGGTAGGGTTAGGTGTTAGGGTTAGGGTTGGGTTATGGTTTAGATTTAGTGTTAGTTTTTGGTTTAGGTTTAGGGTTAGGTTTGTGTTTAGGGTTAGTATTAGATTTATGTTTAGGTTTAGTGTGGGCCCACCATTAGTATAAGGGTTCGAGTTATGGTTAAGTGTTTTGTTTATGCGTTCAGGATACTTGTTATGTTTAGGGGTTAGGGGTTTCTGTTAGTTTTTTTATTAGGGTCAGTGTTATTTTTAGGTTATTGTTTAGGGAAAGGTTTAGTGTTTGGACTAAGTTTCATGTTAAGCTTACATTTTGGGTTAGAAATTTGGGTTAGGCTTAGGTTTAGGATTATACTTTAGTTGTAGAAAAAGGGTTATTATTAGGGTTAGTGTTAGGGTTAGGGTTAAGAGTTATGTTTAGGGTTAGGGTTTGTATTAGGGTTAGGGATAGGGATAGACTTAGGATGTTAGGGTTAGGGTTAGTGGTTTTTTATGGTTAGAGTTAGGGGTTAGGGTTATGGTTATGGTTAGGGTTAGGTTTAGGGTTCGGGTTAGAATTAGGATTAGGGTTAGGGTTAGGGTTAGTGTTAAGGTTAGGTTTAGGGGTTAGGGTTAGGATTAGGGATAGGGTTAGTTTAGGGTTAGAGCTAGTGTTTAGTTTCGGGTACAGGTTAGGTTTAGGGTTAGCGTTAGGGTTAGGTTTAGGGTTAGGGTGAGTGTTATGGTTTAGGGTTAGGGTTAACGTTAGAGTTGAATTATGTTTAATATTGGTGTTAGAGTTAGGTGTTAGAGCCAAGTGTAATGGTTAGGTTTAGGATTAGGGTTAGGATTAGTGTTAATATTAGGGTTAGTGTTAGGGTTAGGTGTTAGGTTTAGGGTTAGTGTTAGGTTTTGATTAGGGTTAGCTTTAGGGTTAGGGTTATGGTTAGGTTTACGGTTTGGTGTTAGGGTTGGTGGTAAGGGTTAGGGTTAGGTTTAGGTTTAGGGTTAGGGTTAGGGGTTAAGTTTAGGGTTAGGGTTATAGTTTAAGGTTAGGGTTAGGGTTAGGTTTATGGTTAGGGTTAGATTTATGTTTTGGTTTAGTATCTGGCCACCATTAGGATAAGGGTTAGTTTTATGGTTAAGTGGTATGTTTATGTGTAGAGTTAGGGGTTAGGTTGAGTTATAGAGCTTGGCTTAGGGTTAGGGTTATAGTTAGTGTTAGTGTTACGATTAGGGATTAGGGTTAGGGTTAAGGTTAGTGTTAGGGTTAGGGTTAGGGGTTAGGATTAGGGTTAGGGATAGTGTTATGTTTTAAGGTTAGGGTTAGGGTAAGGTTTATGGTTAGGGTTCGTGTTAGATTTATGTTTAGATTTAGAGTAGGCTCACCATTAGGATAAGGGTTAGAGTTATGGTTAAGTGTTATGTTTATTGGTTAGGGTTTGGGGTTAGGGTTAGGGTTTAGATTAGAATTAAGTATAGGTTTAGGGTTAGGGGGTTAGTGTTAGTGGTAGGGGTTAGGGATTAAGTGTTAAGGTTATAGCTAGGGTTAGGGTTAGTGTTAGGGATTAGTGTAAGGGTTAGGGTAAAGTTTAGGGTTAGGGTTAATGTTAGGTGTTAGTGTTAGGGTTAGGATAAGGAATTAGTGTTAGGGTTAGGGTTAGGGTTACGGTTAGGTTTAGGATTCGGTTTAGGGTCAAGGTTAGGGTTAGGGTTAAAATTAGGTTTAGAGGTTAGAGTTAGGGTTAGGGATAGAGTTAGTTTTAGGGTTAGGGCTAGTGTTAGGATTTGTGTAAGAGCTAGATTTAACATTAGGTATAGTGTTAGGGTTAGGGTTAGGGTAGGGTTAAGGTTAGAGTTAGGGTTAGAGTTAGTGTTAGTGTTAGGTTTGGGTTAGGGTTAGTGTTAGGTCTTGCCAGAGTAATCTAATCACTTGTATGACCAAGTGACTAAACTCTTGAAGGAGGGAAAATGGAAGCTGCGGCTGACATGTTGATCTGCTCGAGGGAACGGGATCTGAACCGGGTAAATCCATGGTGCGAGGGCAAAACAATGGGGTTCACACGGTCATCCCTTAATCCTGCCCTCAAGTCACAACAACCACATGCAACACTGCAGGCTCATGACAAAAATGTAACTTGAAAAGATTTATTATTGACAACAAACAACATATTGTTACTTATTCCTACACTAACATGTTTCTACCTAGACAATGCCAATCACTTCCCAAGATTCCTGCTGTCCAGCCCCGACTACCGTCCATCCCCTTGGCGGGCAGGCCGGGGGTTGGGTGGACAGGAGCAGGTTGGGCAGTGGCGGAAGATCGGAGCTGGGCGGTGCCGTGGTGTTGGCCGGGGAGCGGCAGCAGGTGCTGCTGGTCCATCCCCCGCAAGCCCTGGGGGGCGGAATCGAAGCAGGCCGTTCCCGGGCCCCTGCCCAGCATCGGGCCTGGGCCACCAGTCGGGTCGTGGAGGGGGCCCAATGAAGAGTGGGGCAGGAGGAGAGCGGCGTTGGGGTGGATGGGAAGGACCAGCCCGAGCCGCCTCCTGGCCTCCATCGGGGCTGTGTCTGCGGCAACGTCTGGCTGGGGCTGGACCAGCACTGGTGCTTGGGGCATCGGGGTCAGCCCACGCATCGGTTGCTGTGACGTTGGAGGCTGCACAGGCCTGGAGTCCATTCTCCTCCTCTGCACCTCCTGCTGTCGCCAGAGCATCACCCCTTCTCTTTCTTGTGCGTTTGCCCCCCTGCCTAGGGCTCCGTGGGGCTGCAGCCGGGGCTCGCTCTCTTTCCCCAGGGCATTCTGTGCACATCCTGAGGAGGTGGGGCTGATCTCTCTGGAAGAAGGGGCTGTAGAAGAAGTGCAGCTGCAGAACACAAAGGAGACGAGTCAGTGCCATCGTTTTCGGAAAGGGAAAACCCAAGACTCCCTAGACAAGCCTTTGCAGCAGGAAAGACATGCGTGGCTGTGACAAAGGGCTCCCTGGGACCTTGGATACCTCCAGGTTCTCCTGAATCAAATGTTTGAATTGAGCTTCTTTAAGGAATGACCACACTGGAGTTCTCAGCATTTGGGAGCAGAGAAACAAAGTTTTCCCAAGCCTGAGAACTGAGGGAGAACCTCAAATACCACTGGTTTTCAGCCCCCTCATCGTGCAGTGGTCATGTCCGGAATAACGTGATGGTGACGTGTGTCTCGTCATCGTTCAGCAGATGCCACAAGAAGAATGAAACCCTTGGTCCAGCCAGATGCAGAGTGAGCAGGAAAAGAGCCCCGAGCGATGGGACTGTGATGGTGTTTCACATCCCTAACCAAATCCCTCTGGTCAGCGCTTCTGTACCTGCAAATTCCTGCATGGAGAATTCCTCACCATGACCCTGAGACCAAATTGGTCCATCTGCTCAATCCCCATCCTCACTGGCTGCCTGGGAAAGGTCTATTTTCTCGCAATGGGGCCCTCACCCAACTGACTTTCCTGAGGACTCTTTTGAGAGAGAGGATCCATCTTACCCTGCCCAGAGTCTGTCCTGCTGCTGTCATTGCTTGCAGCTCCCCAACAGAGAGAGAGATGCGAGAATCCTCTGCCACTTGGTTGAATCCATGGAGGGAAAGCTGGGCAATAAAGTCTGCCATGCACTCGCTTCCAAAAACCCTGTGTGGTCCTTTCTTCCTCAGCACTCCCTTCTCAAACATATTTTCGGCGATCACCAGCCAGTGTCCGTTGCCTCCCCACCAGAGTGACTGGAAGCGAGGGCTGGTGACCATCTTCCAGAGCTTCTTGAGGAAGGTGCAGGGAGAAGTGGTACTGGCTCCTCGTAAACCGGCACAGGCTGGTTCCTCCGAGTCAGAGGAGGAGTCCGGTGAAGGTGACTTCATGTTACGTCTCATTGCTGAGCTCGGGTAAAGCTTGGAGCCTCGGCCCTTTCCCTGAGCAGCGAGACTGAGTCCTGCCTGTCAGCGGGACGAAGGACTGCGGCGTCTGAAGCATCGGTGCCTGGGCAGCACCCCGACAAGTGCCTCCTGGTCACTGCGATGCCTGGGTCCCCTCATTGTGACATCACAGTGTGGCACGCGCCACTTGGCAAATGGAAGCGGGAGGGAGAACACGTTCTACAAAGTCCTTTTTCTTTCCATGGAGAGCGCTGCTTTGAGCCAAGGATGAACCTAACTGCGTTTGCAGCTGGAATATCCTGCTAGGGCAGCATGGCATCCCATTTGTCATGGGAATTGATCCCAGTGAGGTACTGGGAGTGCTGCAGCACTAGGTATCAAAGAGCTAAAGTATTTCCATTGGATCCCCTTCTCCCCTGGCAGAAACACCCATGCCTTCTCCAATGGAGAAACTCCTGCTCTGGGACATCCACTGTCACTGACATGAAGTGGAAGGCGAACAAATGCTGGATTCTGCATGAGGGATTTGTTCACACCAGGCACAAGGATAAAGTTGGGAGAGGAGTGGCTGGAAATCAGCCCTGTGGAGAAGGATGTGGGCAGCTGGTGGGCAGCAGCCCGGTGGGAGCCAGCTGAATGTCCTGGCAGGTGAGAGGGCGAACGTCCTCGTGGGGTGCATCCAACGTAGCACGAGCGGTCAAGGGTGGTGACTGCTGAGTTTGGCGTTGCTACAGCCTCCCCTCCAGCACTGTGTGCCGGTCAGATGGTGTCGTTTGAGAAGGCTGGTAAGGTGCTTGAAGGTGTCAGGATGGGGGCAAGTAAGGTGGTGAGAAGGCTGGAGGGCGTGTCCTGTGAGGAGCACCTGAGGAGCCTGCGGCACTGGACATCAAGTTGCCCCAGAGCTGAACTCCTTCCCTTGGGCATCTTCCCTGCCGTGCAGAAATGCCTGTGCCCTCTTCTATGGAATAACCTCTGCTCTGGGATTTCCCAAGTGCTGCTTCTGTTGCTACTGTCCAGGTTCCCAGGTGATGCTCTCAGCTTTCAGCAGCCTCTCCTTGCTGCTCCACAGGGTGAGTAATTTTTGAAATGCCACTTAAGTATATTGTGCAGTTGAAATAAACTTGTGCACCAACTCAGAACAAGCATTTTTGTTGTTCCATGCACGGCCCTTGTGAAGCACCACCCCATGCCTCAGGTATTCACAGAAGTGTTGAAGTTGATGAAGATCTTGAAGATCTTTAGTCTAACCCTAAGCCTAACACTGCCAAGCCCAGCACTAGACCACGTCCCCAACAACACATCCACATGGCTTTCAAACACCTTCAGGGGTGGAGACTCCACTACTTCCCTGGGCAGCCTCTGCCAGAGCCTGAGAACTCTTTTGGTGAAGGAAACTCTTTGGATTTTGAGTCTAAACCTCCCCTGGTACAACCTGAGGCCCTTTTTTCCTGTCCTCTCACTGGTTACTTAAGAGTGGAGTCCAGCGTCCAACTCAGCACAAACAGCTTTCCGGGAGCTGCAGAGAGCGATGAGGTCTCCTCTCAGCCTCCTCTTCTCCAGGCTACACAGCCCCAGGTCCCTCAGCTGCTCACAGAAACCCTGGGCTCCAGACTCTTCCCCAGCTCCACCCCATTCTCCGGACATGCTCCAGCCCCTCAGTCTCTCTGCTGCTGCAGCTTTTGCTTTTGCATCTCCTGCTGCTGAATCTACTGCTGCTTCGTCTGCTGCATCATCTCCTCTTTCTCCATAACCTGATGTATCTCCAGTTGCTGCATCATATCATGCTGCTGCATATGTTGAAGAATCTCTTCCTACTGCATCTTCTGCTGAATCTTCATTTCCTGCTGTATCTGCTTCTGCATCTCCTCCTGCATCTCCTGCTGCTACTCCTGCTGCTGCATCAGTTCCTGCTGAATCTCCAGATGAATCTCCTGCGGCGTCTCCTGCTTCTACATATCATGCTGAATCTCCTTTTGCATCTCCTTCTGAATTTGCATCTCCTGATGCATCTCCACCTGGTGCCACTCCTACTGCTGCGTTTGCTTCTGCATCTCTTGATGCATCTCCTGCTGCTTTATCTCCTGATGCCGTTTCTGCTGCTGAATATCGTTTGACTGCTGATGAGTAGCCTTTGTCTGCTGATGAATATCCTTTGTCTTTTGCTGAATCTCCTGCTGTTGAATCTCATGCTGCTGAATCTCCTGCTGCATCTGCTGCTGCTGCATCTCCTACTGCTGCATCACCTTCTGCATGTGCTGTTGCAGCATCTGCTTATGCTGCATCTCCTATTGCTGCATCTGCTGGTGTTGCACCTGCTGCAACATCTGCTTCTGCATCTCCTGCTGCTGCACCTTCTGCTGCATCTCTCTCTGAATCTTTTGGTGCTGCATTTCCTCCTGATGCATATTCTGCTTCAACTCCTGCTGCTGCATTACCTTCTGCATCTATTCCTGTTGTATTTCCAGCTGCTGCATCTCCTGCTGCTGCATCTCCTGCTGCATCTCTTGGTGCTGCATCTTCTGGTGTTGCATCTCCTGCTGCATCTCCTGCGGCATCACCTGCTCCTCTATCTCCTGCTGCTACATCTCCTGCTGCATCCTCTCCTCATGCATCTGCAGATGCATCTGCAGAAGTATCTCCATTTCCTGCTGCATCTGCTGCTCAATCTTCTACGGATGCATCTAGTGCTTCTGCATTTCCTCCGGAAGGCATCTGCGGCTGCATCTCCTGCTGCTACATCACCTGCTGAATCTCCTGTTGCCCTTCCTGCTGTAACCCCTGATGCATATGTTGCTACTTCATCTCCTGATGCATCTCCTGCTGTATCTCCTGCTGAATCTTCTTCTGCAGAATCTCCTCCTGCAACTCCTGCTGATGTATCTCCTGCTGCATCTCCTACTACATCTCCTGCTGCTGAATCTCCTTCTTTATCTCCTTCTGCATCTTCTGCTGAATCTTCCACTGAATCTCCTGCTGCAGACTCTCCTACGGTGTTTCCTGCTGCAGAATCTCCTGCTACATTTCCTGCTGATGCATCTCCTGCTGAATCTCCTGCCTGTTCATCTCCTGGTGCTGCTTCTCCTGCATCTGCTGCTACTGCATCCCCTTCTTCTGAATCTCCTGCTGCTCTCTTACCTTCTGCATCGACTCCTGCTGCATCTCCTCCTGCTGCATCTCCTCCTTTAGCATCTGCTTCTGCATCTCCTGCTGATGCATCTCCTGCTCTTTCATCTCCTTCTGCTGAATCTCCTCCTGAATCTCAGGCGGCAGCTCATGCTGCTACATATCCTGCTACATCTCCTGACATATCTCCTTCTGAATATGCATCTCCTGCTGCTTCTTTTGCTGTTGAATCTCCTGCTTCTTAATCTCCTACTGCTGAATCTCCTGCTGCTGCATCTGCTGCATCATCTCCTCTTTCTCCATAACCTGCTGTATCTTCTATTGCTGCATCTTATCATGCTGCTGCATATGTTGAAGAATCTCTTCCTACTTCATCTTCTGATGAATCTTCATTTCCTGCTGCATCTGCTTCTGCATCTCCTGCTGCTGCTGCATCTCCTGCTGCTTCTCCTGCTGCTGCATCAGTTGCTGCTGAATCTCCTGATCAATATCTTGCGGCATCTCATGCGTCTACATATCATTTTGAATGTCCTGCTGCTAAATCTTCTGCTGCATCTCCTACAACGGCATCACCTTCTGCATGTGCTCCTGCAGCATCTCCTTCTGCTGTAACTCCTGCTGCTGCATCTGATGCCTCATCTCCTGCTTCTGCATCTCTTTCTGCATCTCCGTCTGAATATCTTGGTGCTGCATTTCCTGCTGATGCACATTCTGCTTCAATTCCTGCTGCATCTCCTGCTGCTGCATCTATTCCTGTTGTATTTCCTGCTGCTGCATCTCCTGCTGCTGAATCTGCTGCTTCATCTCCTGCTTCTGCATCTGCTGATACTGCATGTGCTGCTGCATCTCCTGCTGCATCTCTTGGTGCTGCATCTTCTGGTGTTGCATCTCCTGCTGCATCTCCTGTGGCATCCTGTATCTCCTGCTGCTACATCTCCTGATGCATCCTCTGCTCATGCATGTGTGGATGCATCTCCTGCTGTATCTGCTGAATTTGCTGCTGCATCTGCTGCTGCTTCATCTACTGCTGCATATCCTGATAGGTCTCCTGCTGTTGCATCTGCTCTTGCATCCGCTCTTGCATCGTCTTCCACTGCATCTGCTCCTGCATCTGATGCTACTTTCTCTCTTGCTGCATTTACTGCGACTGCATCTCCTGCTATATTTCCTTCTGCTGCATCTTCTTCTGCATCTCCTTCTGTGTTTCCTGCTACTACATCCCCTGCTGCTGCATTTCCTGCTTCATCTCCTGATGCTGCAACTCCTTCTGCATCTTCTACCAATGCATCTCCTGCAAAATCTGCTGCTGCTTCATCTCCTGTTGCATCTGCTTCTGATGCATCTGCGGCTACATCTCTGCTGCTGCATCTCTTGCTGTATTTCCTGCTTCAAATGATGATGCATCTGCTCCTGCTCTATGTCCTGCTACATCTCGGCATCCTTTACATAAGGCTGTATCTGCTGAAGATTCTCTTCCTATTGCTTCTCCTGCTGAATTTGCATTTCCTGCTGCATCTGCTCCTGCATCTCCTGCTGCTGCATCTCCTGATGAATTAGCTGCTGCTGCATCTGCTTCTACATGTACGTTATAACTTTCTACGTTTGCTGCCTCATCTCCTGGTTCATCTGCTAATGAACCTCCTGCTGCTGCATTTCCTGCTTCATCTTAATCTGATGCATCTGTGGCTTCATCACCTCATATGTCATCTCCTGCTGCATCTGCTGCAGTATTTCCTGATGGAGTATCTGCTGATCCTGCATCTACTGCTGCATTTCCCGCTGCATCTGCTGCTGCTCTGCTGCTGCTTCATCTCCTGCCAAATCTCCTGCTACATATCCAGCTGCTGCATCTCTTAATGCATCTCATGATAATGCTTCATCTCCTGCTACTGCATCTCCTGCTGCACCTACTGCTGCTGCATTTCCTGCTGCATCTTCTGCTGCTGCATCTCCTGCTGATGGGTCTGATGCAGCATCTCTTGCTCTTGCATCTCCTGCTGCTGCATTACCTGCTTCTGTATATACTGCTGCCTTTCCTGGTACTGCATCTCCTTCTGGTGAATCTATATCTGCATCTCCTTCTTCTGAAATTCCTGCTGCTCTATTACCTTCTGCATCGATTCCTGATGCATGTCCTTATTCTGCATCTCCTCCTGCTGCATCTGCTTTTGCATCTACTTCTTCTTAATCTCCTGCTAAATCTGCATCTCTTGCTGCTTCATCTCCTGCTCTTGCATCTCCTTCTGCTGAATCTCCTCCTAAATATCCGGCAGCATCTCATACTGCTACATATCCTGCTACATCCACTGACGTATCTCCTTCTAAATATATGCTTCTACTGCTGCTGAATTTCCTCCTGCTGAATCTGAATTTGTGTAATTGTCCCAAATTCTCGGTAACTGTAACCAAATTTGGAGTAATTGTCTTCTAATTTGTCTCAAAGTTATGGGCAATGGTGATTCAAGTCATTAAAATCTTCCACAAGTTTCGTGTATTTGTCTCTACAGTTTTGATAGTTTTATGTTTACGGGCAGGATGTTGTCTCCACATTTGGGGTAATTGTCCCCAAATTTGGGTAATTGTCCCCAGATTTTAAGTCATTTCCTCCAAACTTGGGGTCTTTACTCCCAAGTTTTCAGTAATTGTGCACAAATTTGAAATAACTGCCTAAAAACTTCTAGTAATCGTCTCCCGCCAGGTTTTGAGTCATTAGCCCCAGATTTGTAATAATCGTCGCAAATTGTTGAGGCATTTTGCCAAATTCTTAGGCATTGTCTCAAAATTGTGTGTATCTTCCCACAAATTTTGTGTCATTTTCCCGAATATTTGTGTAATTGTCCCAAATTCTCGGTAACTGTAACCAAATTTTTGAGTAATTGTCTTCTAATTTGTCTCAAAGTTATGGGCAATGGTGATTCAAGTCATTAAAATCTTCCACAAGTTTCGTGTATTTGTCTCTACAGTTTTGATAGTTGTGTTCCTACGGAGGGAAATTGTCACCCAAAGTTGGGTATTTGACCCCAACTTCTAAGTAATTGTCTCCAATTTTGGCGTAATTGTCTCCAAACGGTGTGTCGTTTTCGACATATTTTCGGAAATTGTCCCTAAATGGGCGGTCATTGTGCCCCAATTTTTAGTAATTGTCCCCAAATTTTGTGTCGTTTTCCCAAATTTCAGCAATCGTCTCCAAATTTGGGTAATTGTCCCCAAATCCTGAGTAACTGTCTCCATATTTTGGGTAATTGGCCCTACAAGTCTAATAATTTTCCTCAAATTTGGTGTATTTGTCACCAAATGGTGGATAATTGTCCCCAAATGTCGCATAATTTTCACCCGATTTGGGGTTATTGCCTCAAAATTTTAGGTAAGTTTGCTGATATTTTTAGTAATTGTAACCCCCTGGTTGGTTAATTGTCACCAAATTTTGAGTACTTTTTCCCAAATTTTGAGTCATTCTCTCCAAATTTGGGGTAATTGCCCTCAAATTGTGAGTAATTCTCTCCCAATTTTGGGTAATCCTCCTCAAATTTTTGGTAACTGTCTCCAAATTTCGGGAAATTATCCGCAAACTTCGGGTAATTGCCCCCCAAGTTTTGAAGAGCTATCTCAAAACGATGGACATTTTCTCCAAATTTTGTTAATTGTCCCCGGATTTGGGGTAACTGTCACCAAATTTTGAGTCATTTTCACAAGATTTCTTAGCGTTTTCATCGAATTTTGTGTAATTGTTCCCAAATTAGGGTCACTTTCCTGAAATTTAGAGTAATTGTGCTCATAGGTTTGGTAACTGCCGCAAAATGTGGAGCTTTCTCTCAAAATGTTGGGCAACCGTCTCCCACTGTTGGGTAATTGTCCCTAAAATTCTTGTAGTTTGCCACGCATTTTGCGTAATTGTCACCAGATTTTGAATAATCCTTATGAAATTTGGGGTAACTGCCTCCAAATTTGGGGTAATTTTGTCACAATTTGTGTAATTCTCTCCATATTTCATGTAATTGTGGCCAAAAATTTGTGGTAATTGTCGGCAAAATTTTGGGCAATTTGCCACAAATTTTGAGAAATTGCCCCAAAGTCTTGGGAAATTGCCTCCAAATTTTGAGTAATTTTTCAAATCTTCTTGTAATAGTCCCCGGGTTGAGGGTAAGTGCGCCCGAGTTTACGGGAGTTGTCTCAGAATTTTGAGTAACTCTCCCCAAATATCTTGTAATTTTCCTCAAATTTTGTGCAGATGTCCCAGACTTTCTCTAATTATCCCCAACTGTGGGGTAATTGTCCTCCAATTTTAAGTAATTGCCACAACATTTCTTACGATTTTACCTCGATTTTTGTATAATTGTCCCCAGTCTCGGGTAATTTTCCTCAAGTTTAGAGTAAATGTCTGCAGATTTGGGGTATTTGCCGGCAAAATCTGGACAGTCGTCTCAAAAACAGGCGTAATTTTCCACCAATTTTGTGTAATTGTCCCCAAATCTTGCATCATTTTCTCCAAACCCTGGGTCATTTCCCCCAAATCGAGCTAAATGTCAGACAATTTTGAGTCATGTTCTCCAAATGTTGGGCAATTGTCTCCCAGTTCGGGGTAATTGTCTCAAACTCTTGGGTAATTGTCCTCCAATTTTAGGCAATTGTCCACAAACTTGGAGGAATTATCTCCAGATTTTGGGTAAGTGTCCAAAAATTGGACTTGGGTTTCGGGTTAGTGTTTTATGGTTAGGGTTATGGTGTTGTCTCCACATGTGGGGTAATTGTCCCCAAATTTGGGTAATTGTCCCCAGATTTTAAGTCATTTCCTACAAACTTGGGGTCTTTACTCCCAAGTTTTCAGTAATTGTGCACAAATTTGAAATAACTGCGTAAAAACTTCTAGTAATGGTCGCCCGCCAGGTTTTGAGTCATTAGCCCCAGATTTGTAATAATCGTCACAAATTGTTGAGGCGTTTTGCCAAATTCTTAGGCATTGTCTCAAAATTGTGTGTATCTTCCCACAAATTTTGTGTCATTTTCCCAAAATTTGTGTAATTGTCACAAAT